>RXPK01003293.1:0-61330 GCA_004143645.1 Protaetia brevitarsis
GTTATAATTATTTAAAGTAATAAATAAATTAGTTAAACACCAGTTAGTACTGAATTATAAAATCATAATTTAGTAAAGTTAAATTAATTACATTTCATTTTACAAGCAGAAACACCAATCCATAGTCGTTTATATAATGCAGATTTCAAAACATGGTTACGTTTTCCTTATTTATGACAGATCCGTTTCTTTCTTGTGTTCCAACACTGACTTAGTTCAAACTTCATTACAAACACACGGCATATACCTACACCCTGTTACTATCTACAGGAGCGGATTTGACAATCTTTTTGAATCTCATAGTATGTTTTGTTCATGCTCTGTTGCTGAATTTTCTATTGAATGCCGTCGAATCAATCAATGCATGAGCTTTTGATAACAAACATCGATATTGAAATAGTATATGTTAGAGCCTTGTCAATGGAGTCAAACACGTTACTAATAGCACAAGATTTGTATGTGTTGGATTTGCATCGTTTGCTCGTAATGGAATAGGTTTTACGTCATAGAACAATTTATATTAATGATTTAAGCAGATATTTTAGTGAAATAAGGAACAAAGAGCAAAATCAGTTTTTTAAAAGACAATAAAATTAGATAAAAATAAAAGTTTTTAAACACTTGTTGCATAGCATATATAATATACATTGATGTGTCATTTTTACAAAGAGTATTGAATTCCACAGTGTATAAGTTGTAGTGTGATAAAATAATGATTTTAGGTGAACATTTTAATCTTTACAGTTTAAAACGTAACTATGAACTTCACTAAATTGGATGCAAGTTTTGATAGCAATTTCTATCATTTATAGCTAGAAACAATATTCTACAGTGATCACAGCCATGGTTGACTGTCGTCATGTATAACTTAGAAAGAAAAAAATTGAAACCATTGGCTAGAATTAAAATTTACTTGTGGAATTTAAAATATAAATCTTCAAATAAATAAAAAGGTAAAAATACAGTGAAATTTGTAATTAAGACATTCTATTTATATGGAAGACAAAATAGCAAATGTTTAAGTAAAACTGACGAAAAAATTAGAGTATTAAGTTATTAAACTCTAAATATTTGCGAAGATTTTGCTAATGTAGTTAATTTAAACCTACAATTTTGTTTCAATCGAAACTAGTTAATATTGGTTGACTCCGCAAGAAGGGATATATGCACCTGGTTAGATAAAGAAAGTACAAAGAAATGGAGGTCGACCGAAGGCCAACTCTATACTGAAGCGCTAATAGGGGATGGGGGTGCTAGGTTCTCTGATAAACTACTCAGACGTAGCAAGAAAGAAGCTAAAACCATTACTGGGCTGGTAACTGGACGCTGTCCCCTGAAAAAGCATCTATACATGCAGGTAGAGTAAGCGAACCGTGGTGCAGAAGATGCGAACTACAGGAGGAAACGAGTTAATCTGCACATGTGAGGAATTCAAGGTACTCAGACAGAAATATTTCGGGAAGGATCTATTGGCGCCCTAGAAGGTTCTCAAGTTTCCATTGGGCAAGATACTGGGCTCTATAGAGAACACCAAGCTGCTCGAGTTGAAATAAGAGATTAATAGGAGGGGACTACAGGTGCCCACCCTAACTAAATGAATGAATGAAGTTTAATCTATTTTTGTTGCACTAGATTTGCAATACGTTCAATTGATTTTGTAAATGAATATTGTCCTCCTTTGTATCAATAGCCGCATAGAGTCTATGATCATTGGCAAACAACAATTTATGGCACTGCAATTCCTCGCACAACATCGTTAATAAAGATAGTAAAAAGTAGGGGCTTCAAATTAGTACCCTGACGCACTCCAGATATCGGATAAAAATGATGAGGATCATGTGCCCATATGTGACACAAAGTATTGCCGGCGGTTCAAGTACGAAGTAAATAGTGCTAAAAGTGGTGGTGGAAATCCAAAGGCCTGTAATTTATGTAATAACAAAGTATGGTCAATTTTATCGAACGCTTCACTAAGGTCTGTGTATATAGCATCAACCTGCTTGTGTTATCCATATTGTGTAGATGGACCTCTTATAAACCCAAATCGTCCACCTACTAACAACCGAACATTTTCTGCTATTATTCATTGTACAACCAATAGTAACAAACTATATTTTCTTATTTTGTAGCACGATACATATACTACACAAACGCATTAAAAGATTCTATTTTTAGTTCGTACTAAGTTAACAAAAGATACGTATTCGAGGGAAGTACCGAAAAGCGGCTCACAGTCAAAATCGTCCAGCTGCAAAAATAGGTAGTTCCCCGAGAATATAATAATGTGTTCTCATACGGTTATATCTTCCTACTTGAGTAGACATATCAAAAAAAATTACGTAATGGGACCGAGGAAGTGACAAACTAGTTGTGATATTCGACGTTTGATAATAAAACTGCAAAAAGGGGAAATCACAAAGAGAAATAACTAAAATTGTAGGCGGAAGCCATACAACAGTTCAGTATATAACAAAAAGATGGACTACTGATAAAACAATATCCAACAAACGCAGAAATTGTTAAAAAAAAATTCTCACCGCAGGGGCTGAACGATGGATTTTAAAAGAAATAAACACGGATCCGAAAAAGAGCGCACCAAAACTAGCCAAGGAAGTAGAACAATAAATTTGTTTGGGGGAATGGTTACTTTACAACTGTCCAAAAGTGATTCAAACGCTACCGCAATCGCCGGACTTAAACGTAGTAGAGTACCTATGGCAAGAATTAAAATTGAGATTGAAAAAGCATACCATTTCAAATAAACAACAACTCAAACATGCAAATGAAGAAGAATGGTCAAAAATATCACCAGAAGTAACTGGTACTAACTAAATAAATTGGTGCTTTCTATGAACGATAGGATAAAGGCTGTCAATAATAGTAATGGATGGCCTACAAAATATTAAATTTTAAACTATGAAGATATTAGAAAAAATAATAAATCTTTTATTAGTTTATTTGTGTGCTTTAAACAGGACGATTTTCACTGTGACGATCAATATTGTATTTATTACCAATAGATGCTTCTTTTGTATATTACATGAATAAAAGTTTGTATATTTTTGTACTTTTATATGATATATGGGCTGTTTTATAGAATGATATATTACAAATACTAATATTAAATTAATTAAGCCAGGTATTACAACAAATTAACTTACAATAGTAGGTGGACGATTTTGACTGTGAGCCGCTTTCCGGTACTTCCCTCGAATACATATTTTTTTTGTTAACTTACAAGGGAACACCGGCGGGTGTACCCCTCCGATTTCGATGAAACTTTAACAGATCGAAAAGAGTACCTTTAAAAATAAGAGACACGTATTTTTTTTTATCGGCGTATCTGCACGATTTTGGGGTACAGCCCCCTCCAAAGTTTGGACGATTTTTCAATTTTTGCAAATATTTCCTAAATTATAACAGATATTAAATTTTCTTCTTAACATAATTTGCAGCATATTGCATGGCCCTAAGGGTGGCGTCGTCCGTATTCGCAAAAAGTTAATAACGGGGACGGGGTACCCCGTACCCCCATTTTTTTACATTTTTCTTTTTCTTATTCATCAAAAGAAGGCCGATTTTACATAGAATACGATGATGTATAACAAGTTTAGAAAATTAATAATTGTAAAAATAGAAAATAATAATAAAGCTTCAAAATTAATAAACTTGTCTATTGATATAAATCAAATGAACTATAACAGAAATAAGTTTTTATCCTTAACATAATTTCCAGCATAATACATGGTCTCAAGGTAGATATCTTCATAAAAAGCTAATAACGGGGACGGGGTACCCCATACCGCCGCATTTTTTTAATAATAAGTTTATTCATTATTCATCAAAAAAAGATGGCTTTTACATAGAAAACAATGGTAATAAATTTGGAGATTAATAATAAAAATAATTGTAATAATAATAATATAGTACATTAACAACAATTATTTGTTATCGTTACTCCGCTGCTCTCCTTACTTAAATATTTCTTAATTTAGAATTGTATCTACTCGACAAGCTATGGTCAAACCTTTCTATGCCTACTAACTTATACTATATACTATACGAAACTTTTATCGGTGGTAGAAATATAAATCGTTTTATCAACTGCAGTTAGTGACTGCGTTTTATATATTTCCTTAATAAAATGTTATTCATTCTTAGAATACCATAATCCTTTAGTGCGTATATATGAACAAATTTGCTACACAGGACGAAGGATTAAATAATACATATATATATTTTTTAATTTATTTCAAGTTTTTTGTGCAATGTAGGTGTACAATGTAAGTATTCAATGGAGCATAAATATAAACTAAGTGTTTGTAACGATTATAACATTTCGGAAACAATAGAACAGAATTAGAAAAACATTATAATGCTTATAAATGTTTAAATACATGACATACTGTAATGCGATTATTGGTATATATGTATTGCAATAGCGAAATAGGTTAATATACATACAGTAATTAAGCTATGTAAGTATTACAGTAGTGATAGTCTGTGTAAAAGTGTTTAAAACACAGATTTTCAGGGCATTATGCAACTCACTTTCTTGCGGTGTCAAAGGAATTGTTGCGATGTTAGTAACTTGAAACGTTGCAAGTAACATGTTCAACATATTTCCTATATTTACGACCGCCATTGTGCGAAACTATAGGTACTGACCTACACTGCACGAAAAACGAGTTCTAATGTTCTCATTTGGAATACTCGTCTTATATACCTATTTCCTAAATGCAGACGTGACCACTTAAACGTTCGTGGTTAATTACTATGCATTCGGGGATTTATTTTTATCTATACAATAATATGATTAATCACCAGATCCCTTATCGCGCGTATTAATTAAACTCACGTATGCGTAGATAAGTGCATATCAAATTCATCACAATAGACACGTACATATATTTATTTTAAGTTATTATTACTATTATTAATTTTCGAAATTTATTATACATCACCGTTTTCTATGTAAAAGCCATCTTTTTTGATGAATAATGAATAAACTTATTATTAAAAAAATGCGGCGGTATGGGGTACCCCGTCCCCGTTATTAGCTTTTTATGAAGATATCTACCTTGAGACCATGTATTATGCTGGAAATTATGTTAAGGATAAAAACTTATTTCTGTTATAGTTCATTTGATTTATATCAATAGACAAGTTTATTAATTTTGAAGCTTTATTATTATTTTTCTATTTTTACAATTATTAATTTTCTAAACTTGTTATACATCATCGTATTCTATGTAAAATCGGCCTTCTTTTGATGAATAAGAAAAGAAAAAATGTAAAAAAAAATGGGGGGTACGGGGTACCCCGTCCCCGTTATTAACTTTTTGCGAATACGGACGACGCCACCCTTAGGGCCATGCAATATGCTGCAAATTATGTTAAGAAGAAAATTTAATATCTGTTATAATTTAGGAAATATTTGCAAAAATTGAAAAATCGTCCAAACTTTGGAGGGGGTTGCACCCCAAAATCGTGCGGATACCCCGATAAAAAAAAATACGTGTCTCTTATTTTAAGGTACTCTTTCTTCCCTTGTTAGTATGAACTAAAAATAGAATCTTTTAATGTGTTTGTGTAGTGTATGTACCGTGCTACAAAATGGGAAAATATAGTTTGTTACTATTGATTGTACAATGAATAATAGCAGAAAATGTTCGGCTGCTAGTAGGTGGACGATTTTGACTGTGACTAACTGTATTTCCTTGCGAGAAAGAATATCTTTTCTCGGTATGTATTCAAATATCATTGAAACTCTTTATCAAATTCTAAATTAAAAAGTTCACATTCCATCTATTAAATTGCTCGCAAGATTCTCCTTTCACCTCCCGGACGACGACTGCAACCTGACGCAGAAACGAGATCCTATCCGTTTTACGCTATAACGTCGCGAATGAAAATTCTTCACGCGATACCGCGGCCCGACAATTAGAAGCATTCTCTTCCTTATAAACCCTGCGCTGCTGGGTCGCCTCGTATCGGTCGTAGCCGGCGCGGCACGGGGACGTTTTGCGCTTTGGCGCACACGACGAACCGGCAAATATTTCAACGGCATCAATGGACCATTATCGGCGAGATATTTGGCGATGCGCTTGCGCTAGGAGCGTGCGACTTTTTCACGGACGTCTGTCCCACGGTCAGCTGCTGCTAGCTTGGGTTGTTCGGCCGGCTGACTGGATGAGCTGCTGCTGCTTGGTTGTCGATGTAACGTTGCAGATCTCGCCGTTTCATCTTTCTTTCTTATATATATAATAGTCGGCATCGGCACACACTGCTCGTTGCTAATACCCAGATTTGTTATTTCCTGTATAATGAGTTACGTACGCGTTCTCGTGCATTCGTACGCGTACAGGATAAGAGGGATTTTTGCGCTATTCGCTATATCTAACTAGATTGCACGTCGCGATATGATGGTGAATGTTAACTTTGTTAAGCGAGTCTTTTTTCCGCTATTTTAAAGCAATTCTTTTGTTAAAATACCACACTTAGCTAGTTCCTGCTATTTTCTTTCCTCGTTTAAATGTAAAATCGGCTTAGGCTGATATAACACTATGAAAAGTTTGATAACAGATTTTTTTATAAAAGGTTTTATAAAATATTCTTTGATTCAAAGATTAAAAAAAAAGATTTGAAAACTAGTATTACACTACATAAAATATTTTATCAAAATTGTCGTGATGAACAACAGCTCTATGCTCCTATGACTTCAATTAATTCAGTTGTCATAATTTGTACAATATTTTATTAATGACTTGCCTAATTATATTTATTCTGGAAAGGTGATACTATATATGCGGATGACACATCTATTCTGGTGACTGGTGATACTGCTGAGGAAGTGGAATTAAAACTCAATTTAGCCTCTCAGGAATTTATACAGTGGTGCAAGTGTAATAAACTGATTGTGAATACCCAAAAAACAGTTTGCCTGCAGTCACATTGTAGAAGAAGGATCGGACACATAGATATTTCGATTGGAAACACCAAACTTGATTTTTCTAGTTCAATTAAGTTGTTGGGTGTGCATGTCGATGCCAACATGTCGTGGTCAAGTCATCTGGACCATGTGTGTGCTAAATTAAGTAAAACATACTGGATCTTTCTTCAACTAAAAGAATGTCTCGCTATTGAGAGTCTATTGAATGTGTACTACGCTTTGGGTTACACTGCACTCAATTTCAATGTTATTGTTTGGGGAGGTGCTACAGGATCGGAAAGATTGTTGTTCTTGCAAAAGCGTATATTACGCTTGTTGTTTAACATAAAACATAGGCAGAGCTGCAGGAACACCTTTCGTACTAGTAAAGTCACGACATTTCCATCGATATACATTTTCCGATGTATACTTTATGTTATAAATAACGAGACACTGGAAACTAATATCGACATACACCACTATGATACCAGGCATGGACGATCACTGCGGCTAGAAAGTCACAGAACTTCATTATACAAAAGAAATCCCTCATACGCAGGTAGATATTTTTATAACGCGCTACCAAATTATTTAAAAGAAAATATTCGATCCAATAAATTCAAGCAACGCCTCAAAACATTTTTGATAGATATGGCTTTCTACTCTGTTGAGGAGTTTTTAAATCGAAGATAAGAGTAACTTGTATACTGTTTTTTATCTTTTGTCGTTGTATGTTACTCGTCTTGAGTAGTATGTTTTTTGCAATTACTTATATGTACATGTTTCTTTTTGTATCGCCCTCGCTGTACTGTTTGTGTATTATACTTTTGACATTATAATATGACGATTCATATACACTGTAATGTGTCTACATGAATATACTTATTATTATTATATTAAGAAAAAAACGAACAATTGAGAGTAAATAGTAAAGAAGACGTGAGTGGATTAAAGTTGAAAATAATGTCTTATACCTATTTGTACCTGGGGGTTGGGAATACCTACCAGGCTAATTGCGCTGTCTTAATAAATTGGTAATTAGCAGTGAACTGCAGAAAATGTATCACACAATTACCACAATGGACAGACACGTCGTTTTTCAGCTTTTTGCAAAGCTCCTCAGTGCCCCTCGATGGTAACTGTGTGTAACGCCTAAGCGTATATATACTTAGATAGTGGGAAATATAATGAATGAGAGTATTAAGTTATTAAACTCTAAATATTTGCGAAGATTTTGCTAATGTCCATTCGTGGTAATTGTGTGATACATTTTTCTGCAGTTTACTGCTAATTACCAATTTATTAAGCCCAACAGCGCAATTTTAGCGGCTTAAAAGTCAACCTATATTAACAAGTTTCGATATGAAACAACATTGTAGGTTTAAATTGACTACATTAGCAAAATCTTCGCAAATATTTAGAGTTTAATAACTTAATACTCTCATTCCTTAGTAACTCCACACACGGGCTCGGGACCTATGAAGTGTCTTTTAGAGCCCTCCTTGGCTAGTTCGTCGGCTATATATCCTCATGTCCCTGCACCCAAAACAGAGACACCGTATAGTCTCGTGTCAGTGTATTGAGGGATTGTTTGCAGTCTTTAACTAGTTTTGATCTAGTTACGAGGTTCGAGACTGCCTTAATGACAGTCATTATATTATTTTTTCACAACTTTGGTGTGTAACTTTTCTTTGAGTCACCTGTATACTTCAAAATAATTTTGAAATGTGATCCTTCTGAACCTGTATAAAACTTAACAAAAAAAATTGAAAATATGTTACCACTTTTCGTATATAAACCGACGCGAATATGGTGGCCCACTCTGTATATCATACCATTGGCATTGTATTATTGTTATCCACTGTTTGTGTCAGCCACCATGCAGAATGATTTTTTTCTTGTTAATTGTTTTTTTAAATCATATTTATTGTGGATATATTTTCTTTATTTCTTATCGATTTAATATGGTATTATTTAATTTGTCCTGTATTGGAAATTTTTGTAGCTCTTATTAATTGTGAAGCAAAGTATTCATGGCAAAAGTAGATAATGCTGTCGACAGCTTATTACAAGATTAAAATAATCTAAAAGAACTGACTTTTAAAGAAAAAAAAATTGGATGCAGGAAGAAATATTTAATCATCGATGAGCATATATGACTTCTAACCGTACTGGTTATGGATGAAATAGATTTAGAAAGAAAGGGAAAGTTGGTAATATTTTTTTTATAAATTTTTCTTTGAAAAACAAATATCCATATTTCTTATGATGGCTGTATCTTGTATATATATTATACTAATTTTACTGTTAATACGTTTTGAAAGAGTTTAATTGAAGATATACATTGTAGGACTTGCTTTCATTATTAAATAATATTATAATTGCTTAATCCTGGCTTAACAACAATGTTTCATTGACGTTCAACTTGTACGAAGAGAGAAAAGATGAAATTAAGAAGCTATCTCCTACTAAAATTGAGGTAAGATATATGTGGTAAACTTCTTTCATAGTAGAACAAATAACACTAAAATTACGAATATTGTAACTTGTGACTATAAAGTATCAGCCTTTAGTTTAATTAATTTCGTTGATAAAGAATTTGTTGTTAAATTAATTAAAACCTTTCTGTATGTGAAACGCTTGAATAAATTTGTATTTAATGGCTTTACGTCTTTTATTTGTTTCTGGTATTTAGGTGTCACACATTATCATACACTTATTAATATAAGATGTATTATGTATCTATGTTTGCAGATAATCTTATAAGAGCTATAGATATGCATAGAATCTCACCATTAGTTTCAATGGAGTATTCTTGACTAATATAATATATAAAATCAATAAATAGATATAGCAAAGTAATCTACTTGTATAGCCGAATCAGTCATAAAGAATAGTAAATATGCCTAAATAAATTTCTAAAACACCTATCTGAAATAGCTAAAGAGTCGAATTATAATAAATAAAATCATTACTTTTTTATATAAAATGTCTAAAAAAATAGTGCTTATTTAACTATTCGAGTAGACAAGTCAAACAGCAACAATATTAGCAAAAATAACTAATTGCAAATAGATATTTTAACAATTTTAATTGTTTAGCTAATTTTTGACTAAATGAATTAGGTATTATACCTCGCGACTGCGCGCGGAAAAGGAGTTAAGTCATATTTTTTGAAAAATGAGTGATGTTAAATTTCAGATGAGTGAGTTATATTCTTGCACCGGACAAGAGGAGGTAAATCAACAATAAATGCTTTTGCAAATACTGAATCAACTACTTGGGAATAAGTCCTAAAAATCAGTTATTGATATTGTGCCAAAAGGGTTATATTAACATATCGCCATTTGTATGACCCATTAATAACGAGGATTTGTGATATATATATAAAGAAAAATTTAAGGATGAAATACGTTTACACATTTTAAAAAAAATTGGGAGATGGGCAACTATAATAGGAGAGTACAGTACATTAGTACTTTAATTCAACTGCAAGAAAAAACGTATTCGAATTCGTATAACTGACATTAGTAAACAAAAATTAAGAACGCAAACAGCAAACTACTATTTCATAGTAAACGGAAAACAAAATAAAATGTCTAAATATTGTTTATGCAAAACTTTTGACATTAGCAACAAATTATTGAAGTTGTAATACGCAAGAAGAGAGAGTGCATCTCCGGTGTAATAAGTTTAGATGGACGACGGAGACAAAAAAAATCCAAAGAAAATATCTGATGAAGTCAAGGCTATTGCACGAAATCATATTCTGTCTATACCGACTTATGAAAGCCATTACATAAGAAGAAAATCTTCAAAAAAGTGCGACTCCCAGGCTTATTGTTACCTCTTCTACGAATCAATGGCTAAGAGGACAGGAAATGAAATAGAATCATGCATTTATAAATATCTAACAAGCTATTTGGATTCAAAAGTCACTCGCATAATTATGTATCCGGATTCATGTGGTGGTCAAAATAAAAACTCCATCATGCCAGCTGCATTTGCTTTGCAAAATTCAGAAACTCTAACTACAATTGATCACAAATTTCTGGTACCCGGCCATACGCACATGGAATATGACACCGACCATAGTATAATTGAGAAAAAAGAAGAAAAAATCTAATATTAAAATTGAACATCCCCATGACTGGGCTCAGCTAATGAGGCAGAGAGAAAATAAAAAACCTTTTCAAGTACATGAGATGGAAAGGACAGATTTTTTTGATTACAATGGTTTGTTTGGTAGTTCCTTAACTAATCGTAAATCTGACATCTTAGGAAATAAATTTAACTGGTCAGAAGGGAGATGGCTTCGATATGGAAAAAATATTAGAGATGTTTCCAATAAATCGTCGTAAGGTCCAAATGAAAGTTTTAAAACCCGTAATGTTTGACAAACGAAGAAGGTTAAAAACTGAACTCTTGGTACCAAAACTAGCGTATCTACGACTTAATCTCATAATAGTGGAAAAGAAGCAACACTTAATTGACACATTACCTTATATTTAAATAATCGGTCACGAAGATTAAGTGATGACAAATATTAGAATTGTTTGTTTCTTACTTTCTTTTTAATAAAAGAGTTAAATCCTTTTTGTTATTCTATTTCATTGCTCGCTATATACTTACAGTATATATGCATCAGACCAAATGCAGTTAACTCCGTCAAATTTAAGGTGCATAAAGAGATATGTCGATCAAAAGTCAGTTCCAAAGCATTATTTACATTGTTTAGACTTTGGGCATGAAGTATTAATTACTTTACATTATTCATTACCCAGTAATTACTTTTTTACAGAATTTCTTTCGCTATACGTTCTCCAATTAAAGAAAGCTAACGTACACTTTCAACTGCAGTTCTCCAATTTATATGCTTTTTGACTTAACTCCTTTTTCGCGCGCAGTTGCGATCTAATCTTTGTTTAGTTTTACCATATTATTTTTCTCTGTGTACGATGAAAAATAATATATCATAAAATGTCATTGCACATGGTATTTATGTTCTTGTTTGGGACAAGAAGATCTTCAGCTCGAGATATATGTATTTAATCCTCACATTGATTTATAGCTGTATATCAATTTTTTAAACAGAATTCCTTTTATTTTAGTGCCGTTATCTATAATACACATAAACGTCAGATTTTTTTATGAAATGAACCGTAACCTTTTTTTTCCCCGTCAATTCATCTTCATTCATTTAAAGATCTCAGTCCGTTCCTATCTCTCTTTGTAAGATCGGCGCCTACAATTTTCTTTCAAAAAAAAAAAGAAAAGAGAAAAGGAACACCGACAATATTCCGTGGCCGAAATATAATTCATTCATCGTCATCTCATTACCACCGGCGTAGTGTAGAATTTTACCTTTTATTGACAGAAATAGACCGCTCGGCTTTTTTTTTTCATCCCGCGTATCGTCGCTATTCATCGCCTCCTCCTCGTTTCTTCTTCTACTTCACCTCTATTCCGACGTATCGCGCGCTCATTTACACACTCGAGAGGCAGAGAGCCGGGGACGAGATGTTTTACGCATGAACTCTTTTACAGTTAATCGAAATTCTTTCGAAGGAAACCGACCGATCGCCGTCTGTCTGGAGCGAATAAGAATCGATCCCCACGCACTTTTTGTCGGCGTACAGTCCGAGGGAGAGAGAGAGAGAGAGAGAGAGAGAGGGGAGGAGAATTCGCCGATCGAGCGGCGCAATTGTGATAGATATTTATCGGAGAGATCGTCGTCTATAAACGTATCGGTGTCTTTTTTTTTCACTAAATTCCACGCCGACCGTTTCGAAAAAGTGGAGCAAACAATCACTCTTCGAATCTGCTTTTGGTTTTGTTTTTTTATGTCGTGCTGTTGTTATTATCTTTCTTTCTCTTATGATGGAATTTTATCAACACTTAATTCTATTATTTGAATTGAACCGAAGGAAAAAATTGCGAATGTCGAGAGGCCACTCTTCACAATTCAATTTTCGAATGAAAGACTTGCATGATGAAACAGACACTTCAAATTCAAGCAACATTTATTTTTACTTAGTAAACCAACATTAAATAAACAAACCCTTTTTATATATTTTTTAGATTATCCCTTTTAATGAAAAAAATATTATTTTCAGTTAACTTTGTATATAATTTTTGTTTTCGATAGAGAGCCCTCTACACTGTAAAAAATTACAGTAATTTTGCCATGGTAAATCAGGAATAGTACATGTAATAACGTTGTAATTTACCACAATAAATCATGTAAATTCTCTTTTACATGTTTTTTTCTAGGATATTTTAACATGGAAAAAGAAATATCCGTAAAATTTATAGCTTTTTCATGTAAGTTTAAGATGTAACAAAAATTCAAAAGGAAAATACAGGAAAAAACATATACAATTTTGTGTTTACTATCAAAATTTACTTAAAAGTGTAAAATTGACATTTTTTTGGGTATTTAGTGCACTTTAAAAGTAATTTTACTAGTAAACTGATAATTTTACTGTACAAAATATGAGGATGTTTTATATTTATTTGATTTTACTTGAATTTTCGGGTAAAACTATAGATATCATGGAAAATACGAAATTCATGCGCTGCAATGTGATTGGTTATTGGGTTATTTATCTTGCGCGTAGGTAATTCTATTCGTTTGTCGAACTTATTATTGGCTCAATGATATCACGTGGTAATGTAATAGTGATGCGTCACAAACAATCGTAGGTTTCGCGTAAGGATGTTCGTTCTTGATCCCTTGTTGAGCGATTCAGTGTGACTTATTAGGTGCTATAAAAGAATTAGGTAAGTTAGTTTTATAAATACGTATTTACAGATATTTGTATATATAATTATCAATTGTTTTTAAAATTTAACGTAGTACTTTGAAGGACATACTAACTTATAATCAGATAGGTGCAAACGTAACCGTAACCTGTTTTCAGAAGTAGGTATACATTATATTTCCCAAATATAAATACAAATAGATTCTAATCAAGAGAGTAAGGATATCTGAATTATGATGTGGTATGTAGTACCTATTGCAATTTCATATTTAGAAGTTAATATTTGTCACAGATGAAATTACGTAGATATAAATTGTAGGGTAAACGATTAATATTTATGTCCATTTTGGATAAATTCAAGAATGAATCTTACCAATTTTAGTAATTTTTTTTTTGAAATTTTATGCAGAAGCTCGATTTGAGTTTTTTTTAGACATAACCATTTTAAAATAAAGAAGTTTAGGAGGTTACGTCAGCCTGAATTCGCATTGTCAACTTGAATCTGAACGATGTATAGATAATAATTCTTAGTATCTATTGTAAATGACTATTTAGTCATACATACTGCTATAGTCTGGCACCCCGGGTTTCGGAAATTTAAATGTGTATTTTTGTTTATTCCAAATCAGCCTTGTCAAAACAATGATAGAGTTTCCACAAGTTTTGTAATTGTTTGTTTCATTTTATTTGGTCAGTTGTGTATATTTAATTTCATTTATTTGTACATTATGCGTACTCCTGTATATAGTTTATTTGCTAGTTTTTCCTTTGCGTTGCGCTGTGCGTTCATCGCACGAAATTGTAAATTTGTTATATGTACGATGTTATCCCGTGGAGGCCGGCAGTTCTTTGAATGATGGCCGTGTAAGTACATGTTTTTCATTTTTGTTTGCTACCATGTAGGTAATTTCATTTAATTTTAAA
This sequence comes from Protaetia brevitarsis, assembly GCA_004143645.1. Lineage (NCBI taxonomy): Eukaryota > Metazoa > Arthropoda > Insecta > Coleoptera > Scarabaeidae > Protaetia > Protaetia brevitarsis. The sequence continues at coordinate 14,620 of RXPK01003293.1, forward strand.
TCTTTGTTCGGGTATTTTGATATTAATTCATCCATCAAAGAACTCTTTATTTAATTATTGCTGTTTTGTTTAATTGTGTACACGTTTTGAATATTAGATCAGTAATTATTGTAAAATGTTCTAGAAGATTTCGTGTTTTTAGTTTAAAAAGTTTAAATTTTCCGTTTTCTTTTTGCTGATTTGTATTGTATTGTTAATCACCACGGTTAAGGTGAAGTGAAGCTTTGTGCTGTTAAAATTAAATTTCAATTTAAATTATATTTGTTTCTCCACGTGTAAAATTTAGTTTGGTTTAAATTTCGTGACCGCGTGGATATTTTTTGTGGGATTGAGATTTATCTTCTGGAACAAATTTTCCATTTTGTTTGCTAAAGGATTTGCATTGTCCTTTTTAAATTGTATCTTATGCAGGTTTGTTTATGCCAGAATCTTATATTCACGGTTTTTATTTATCCTGTAAATTGTTTCAAATGTTTTTTTTTCTTTTTTTTTAAAAATAAATTAAATGATTGTAAATATCATCTTAAATAGTTCTTTTATTTTTGAATCTGCCATTTCAATTTTTGGGGATTTTAAATTTCAATTTTGCACGCCCACTATTAATTTTAAAAAAAAATTACTCTGAGATTTAAGAATCTCTGGCGCCCTTTTAAATTCATTTTGCTGAGCTAGCTAATTTAATTTTGTCATTTTTAATTTCTCTTTACTTATATGCTTGGACCTTCAGTTCACAGCAATACGTTAATTTTTTTTATTTTAACTATATGTATTGTATATAACAATTTATTAATTTCTTTTTGTTTTCTCGGTTTTTAGGTCTTCAGAAAAACATGGAAATGATCAACGACGTTTCGCTTTTATTGCAAAAGCTTTTTCGACTAAAAATATATAAAAAATATAAATTATAAAGTGGTAATGAAAATTATAAATAAATTTGTTGTCTAATAAATGACAAAATCATAATTGTTTTGTTTACTTTACTTTAATGTTCAATATATCGTTTTGTTTTATTTAAAGATTGTGTTTCAACGTAATATGTTTTGATTATTTATTGTTAAATATGTAAATATTATTGAATTTTGTAATTAAATAGACTTCTAAAAAATATTACTGTATTTAGTTATAAAATTAAGTTATATATAGTTTTGTGAAGTATTGTATAAAAACGTTTCTTTTAATTTTGTTCCCGTGAGTTACATATATGTAAGGTCCATTTTTTACCAACCTAAAGAATTCATCCAGCAGATGTATGCATATAATATTAACTCTAAAATTGTAAAGACCATAACAAATGTTGTTATCTATCCTTTCACTAAACTCATTAATGAAAGTATTAATAAAGGAATCTACCCAACGGCGCTTAAAATTTCCTCTGTCACCACGATATTTAAAAAAGGTACTATTAATGATCCTAATAACTATCGCCCTATTTCTATTACAACTGTTTTTTTCCAAAGTGTTTGAAAATGTACTAAAAGATCAAATAATAAATTACTTTGAACTGAATTCACTCTACAGTAAATGTCAATTTGGGTTTCGTAATAAGCTCTCGACGACTCTAGCTTTACAAAATCTAACCAACACTATACTTGGAAATTTTGAGCTTAAAACACATACATGTATTACTTTATATGATTTAACAAACTTTTGATTGCGTAAATCATAAAACACTTGAAAAATTAAAACTTTATCACTTCTCTGCACCTTCCTTACAACTACTTGAATCTTTTTTTTATCAGACATATCTCAATTTGTAAAATATAATAACAGTTCTTCCAATATTACAAATATCAAGCATGGTGTACCATAGGGATCCGTTCTTGGACCATGTCTGTTTTTAATTTACATCATTGACCTATAAGCATTGTGATATTAACACCGATTTTTTTTCTATTTGTTGATGATACCACAGTTATTGACTCTGACTTCTCAGAAGTGGGTCTCAGTGCCAGTACTGAGAACATGGATACTGCTATAAATAATTGGTTTTTAGCCAATAAATTGTGTGTGAATCCAACCAAACTATAGAGGCCTGTCACTGAGACCAACTAGGAATCACCTAATTAAACCTGTAAGGCTACTCGGTGTATGGTTGGATCCAAAGTTAACTTGGGAGAATCATATCGATGATCGGTGTACAAGACTCTCAAGCAAAATTTTCTTCATTAGAACTTTAAAGAATAAACTATCCCCTAATTATTTAATAACAGTATATTTTTCATTTTTTCATTCAGTTATGAGCTATGCCATTTTAGTTTGGGGTCATTCCAGTTATTTATTCAAAGTATTCAAACTGCAAAGAAGATGTATCAGATTGGTTGCGAATTTGGAGTATAGAACTAATTGCAGAGAAACTTTTATTAAACTTAAAGTTTTAACTACACCATGTGTATATATCTTGGAATGTATCACTCTTATAAAAGATAATTTTGATAATTACACTCTTAATTGTGATTTCCATAATTACCCTACTAGATTTAACGAAAATATTAGATTACATCAACTAAGATTGAAAAGAAGTAAAAATAGCATCAATTATTTTGCCACCCAGCTCCATAAAAGAATTATCATTACAGTCTTTCAAAAATATTATGAAAAAATACTTAATTTCGAAAAGCTTTTATTCAGTTGAAGAATTTTTGAATAATAATTTTAGCGATATGATTTAATTTTATTTAAATCCATCTTTATAACTATTAATATTTCTATTGTTTCATTCTTTTTTTGCTGTGACGCATGTAAACAATTCGTGTACTAGCACTAATAAACTTTATTATTATTCCTCTTCTAAATTTTCAAGTGTTCTTACGAAATGTAACTAAATTTTAAGTGATTATATAAATTAATAAGTGTTAATTTCCCTTTCACCTCTGCTTTCTTCCTTTATTTGCCAAAAAAAAAAACAATGTTCAAAATTTAATCCCTTCGTCCCTAACATAATTCGTGTTTCACACTTTTACCTTTTAAAATATATTTTTTCACTAAACCATGCAATTTTCACACAATTTAATCATCAAAAGAAACTTTACCACTATTTAAACCTACTTAGCATTTCAATTTTTCTAAAATTTCCCCATCTCACAAATTCAATTTTAATCTGCTCTTTAATTTGTTCCCTTCTTCCAAATTCATCGAATGCTTTTATTAATGATCAGTAATTACAAATTTCCGTTTTCATTTTGCCCATATGCGTTTTGAAATTTTACTGTATAAACTCTTTAAATTATTTTAGTAAGTATCAATTTTTATAAGAATTTAATATGTAACTGTATTTGTAGTGTTACAGGTTACAAGTTATAGAGGAATTCCTTCCCAATAAAACACCCTGCATTTTTAGGTTCTTTTATCACCTATGGATAGGCACAATATAATTTAACATTACGAATAAACACACTTCCGAATGATAACGAGCAACAAACGACAAACGTTCACAAAGCAACATCGTACGTGCTCGTGCAAGTTCGCCCCGTAACAATTCGCGTCGAGGTGGTGGCGGAAATAAAAATATAAGAAGCCGTAGGTTGTTGGAATGTCAGTCTACTTACCCGGCAGAGTGGCCCTGACTAGGTGGTGGTAGAATGCGCCGGGGAAACGTACGAACACTATTGCCGACGTGCAACTGGAACCGAATCATATAATCAGATACCGCGCGTTGTATTGAATATTCCCACCGCTGGCTGGCCGGCGCTGTGACGAATACCATCGCAGAGCGAGAAGGAAGTATGTGTGTGTAGTATATACGTTAGCCCATCTATATGGGGATTGATAAAAGCGCGGACGCCAAACGGAGGTGGTGCGGTCGGTGGGCAGTTGCGGCTAGGCTGTCTGATGCACCTGAAACGTAATTAATAACAACGTTTTAACAATATTCGGGCTTTCGATAATGGAAAATCGATTCGGTCAGTCGTGTGAAGGAATGAAAGGGACGCGATGTACATATGTATTGTCTCAACGCTTTTAGAGAGAGCTTTTAGTATTGCATACAGCATAGTTTTATAAATAGGGAAATATTTTGAATAATAAAGCTTCATATCCCAAACATTCCAAACCATTTCCGCATTCATTCGCTAGTCCAGTAAAAAGAAACCCGAAAATAATCTTTGTGGAAATGTTTGATAAAAAAAAATAGAATGGTGTCAGACACAATCTTTAATTAAATATATATGGTATGAAATAATTTGAAACTAGATTTTTCTAAAGCCTGTTCTAAAAAATGTGAAATTTGTTCCCTACAATTATGCACACAGAATGCATTTAAGTTGATACACAGGAAGTGTATTTAAAAACGAGCCATCTTTACACCTAATCTCAAAATCGAACAATTTTTTTTTATTGTATCAAACAAAGTACCTACCTATTGATTAGGCATGTTTTAAAACAAATCCTAAATATTTTTGATGTGTGGAAGTGATCAAAATAGCTATTTATGTGACAAGTTGTGAAATGAACGTGTTTTAGGCACGTAACATGATATTGACGAGGCGTAAGCTTAGTTCGTCAATTTTTTCTACAATCGCCAACAATGTTTATAATAAATTAGATACGCGACATATTTAGCGTTTTTTGGCGGTGGACTATTCGGTCAATGATGACAACATTTGGTAACGACACGTTCACGTCAAAAAAAAAATGTTGACGTTTGATATAAACATGGTCACCAACATAACGCCAAAACGGAGTTCTATGTTGGTGGCTGTGTGTGTCAGTATTCTAATCATTCCATCCTAACCTCAGAAATCACATCACACACAGCAAATAGTTCTGCTGCTTACATTACAGCAAAAAGATGACGATTTTCTTGTACTTTTCAATGATATGGACAATGTAAGTGCACAAATTGCAACGACTGCGTCGGCAGCGCTAACACATAGAGAAAAACACTACAAACAACCATTATATTTTGAACGATATGTGGAAATGTATTCGGATAACGAGTATAACTTTTTATCTGTTGCATCAAATAACTGTACAATTTTGCGCGGCTGTTTCGCCATTACAAATTGTCTAATAATATAGTATATATAATTCAATCTTAACGTCAAATATCAACCTAAGAATAAGACAAGGTAAACCATTAAACAGTACATATCTAATATATATATCTAACCAACAAATGACAAACACGGCTTCTACTTGTATTAATGTCGCTGCAATCGCTTTTTTCGCTTGTGAACGAAGTTTAGAGTATGTTCACGAATTCTCATGACCAAACCGGATGTATTTTAGCATTGAATTACTTTGATTAGAGCAGTACTAGAAATGACCACAACGCAAAAATAGCAAATTCTATGACCAATTCACATATTTAGTGATAAAGTTATGCGCCAAAATACACTAATTGTCAAAAGTTTTTGACTTTGTCAAATTGACAGGATTGTAAATTATTTTGACATTAATAATTATCGAGTACAACAAGGTAGATATTGCTGCCAAAAAATGAATGATTCCGCCATTAAATGAGATTACTTTTAGGCACATGTGAGGTAAAGTGACATACTTTACCGCACTAGTGCCTAAAAGTATGTCATTTCGAAACTATAATGACAATAAAAATATTGACTTTATATGTCGATTGTAAAAAAAAATAATGTAATGTCTCACAATTTTGATTTCGCGACTGAGTTTTATCTGTTTTAGTGTAAGTAGAGGAAGTAATAAAATATATGTATTTACAATAGAAGAAGATGCTTTTTTATTCAATATAAATTTAATTGGCAAACTCATTAGTGCAATCCTGCCTCATGTAATGTATGTAAATAGAAGGGTGATGTTACACTGCGACCTAAAAGATCTGTTGTGTTCCCTATTCTTGCTGCTTTACAGCTGGCCTTCCAATCCTATTTCTTTCAGAAAGTGTAGGATATCAGAGGGCCCCAGTCTAGGTAAGTCTCCCTCTTCGATTTCACATGCTCCCAGGTGCAGTGCTACACAGTTTGAGAGGAGGTGGATGGGTGTTTCATCCTGTTCCCCACAAAATCTACATTCAGATTCCTTCTTCAATCCAAGCTTACTCAGGTGTCCTTTCAGTCTGCAGTGGCCTGAAAGTATTCCTGTTAATATGCGAACATTGTTCTTACTCAGGTTGATGCATTCTGTAAACCTCTTCTGGTTATAAGTTCCCAGAAGAATTTTACTTTGCCTCATTCCCTGGAGATTTTCCCAGTAAAATCTTACTCCATACAAAAGATCATTAATACCTTCTTGTTAGTACAGTTCTTCTAGCTTTTTCCTTGCTCGGCTTCTTTTTGGACTTATTTTTTTCTCTCCCATCTCTTTCAGTTTTTATGACTTTTTTCTAGTTTCATTAGGGCTTCTACACCACAGCCTCCCGGTTGTATTCCTAATTTTTGTAGAACCTCACAGCGGTCAAATTATTTTTTGAATTCCATACTTTGTTGTTTACACTTTTGTTCACATTTTTGATTTTTCCATTCTTTGGGAGGCATTTCCCTAGCAAATCTATATTGGCTATGCCTCTAAGAATAGGTTTTATGAAATTCATTATAGAAAGAAGCAAATGAAAGTGTTCATCGTGTTTGTATTGCATCCTCTCAGATTTAGTCTTTTTGATCTAGCAACAGTGTTTGTTACATAGATGATGATATGGTAGTTCCTTGTGCGACGAATCAATATGGAAAAGATTGCCTAGACAGCGTTATTCATGATTGCCAAAAACGAAAAAAAGGACTGATTTTATCTCGATTCTTTGGTTTTCTTCTAACTAAACTACCAAAATCGCCATAAACTGATACAACCACTGTTATCTTAATGAAAGGTAACTTGGTGCTGTGTTGTTAACCAGAGAAAATTGAATTGGCAAGAAAACAATAGATAATAGAAAAAGGTGGTGCATCAGAAATCGAAAAACATCGTTTTTCCCAGTAAACCAAATTCAAATTTCCCTCAATTATTTTTAGTAACTTCAACATTAAAGCACGAAATTACCTACAATTTTGTATTACATTTGTAGTTATTTGAATACCTTTAAGTTGAAGTTACTAAAAATAATTGAGGGAAATTTGAATTTGGCTTACTGGGTTATAAAACCCTGCCTCTTATAGGTACATTTGTACCCAGGTTTAGCGTGGAAAATTGCTTTTCTGACATCTGCCCGCAAGTTTGCAATAGGATTGAAGTCTGGAGATTGGGCGGGTAATCCCATAACCTTAACTTTATTCTCCCTAAACTATTGCTCATTTGTAAAAAGTTTTTTCCGGACTGTTGAGCTGTGGTCTTGTGGAACTTACAGATACTGCAATTAAAAAAAAAAAGGATTTGCCTGAAAATGTATTTATTAAATATCAAATTTACATTAAATGTGAAGGGTGTCAGTTAATACATCCTTCAAGTATATTGTTAATTTGTGTCACATGCTGCAGTGTGACAACAAATTTAGTTTCTTCGTTTAAAATATGGATAATAAAATAATAATAATAATAATAATAACGTGTAATTTTGAATTCATTTCAGATGTTTATGTATAATTCACCAATTTAATATTATCAATTATTAAATCCAAACATGCGAAATATAAGGTAAAGTCAGGTAAGTGTGTAACCGGGGCAAATGTGTAGATTGGCTACATTTATTTTTAAAATTAAAATAAGGATGTCCTCTGTTATATTACTAATGTACTAAGCTTCATACTAGCTTTACAAATAAAAATTCACATCTGCTAACGTGTAATAACTTAGATATCTTGTAAATTTATCATACCTTATTAAAAAGGCATCAGTATAGTATTACACACTTGGCCGAACTAAAGGATAATGCTATTAATATATAAAATGCGGAACGATTACACACTTGCCCCATTTTGCTGGGTAAGTGTGTAGTATTGACAGTGTTTAATTTTTTTTTTTCCTAAGAAACCGTTGATAATTATAAAAGTCGTATCTATTGAAGGCTTACAACTGGGCATATATTACGTACTTCTATATGCAAAATTTATCAAAATGTCTTATTATGTGAACAGCGTTACATTTTCTTCACACTATGCAATTTTTACTACACACTTACCTGACTTTACCTTATCCGCATTTTTATTGCATCTTCACTATTTATTAAATTAATGGGCACTTAAAGAAACTGTACGGATTGTTGGTCAAAAGATTCGGGGTTTCAGAGATAATTGTGCTGCGATCTGCGATAGTAGACCCGTAAGTGGCAACCCTATTTTAGATGTATTGATATTACCACCATCTCTTAGCAACATTAAAAAGCGGTGCTTACCAGCTGACGTAGAGAAAATATTCAAACACCACTACCTTATCTGGTATCCACAGTACATTAAATATCTACGAAGATACTGTATGTTTGTAGTTATATACATATATATCAACTTGCTTTGTAATGTCTGCATGCATTAAGCAATGGGTATACGGTTACCCATACGTGTTACTACATAAATGTGCGTGCGTATTCGAAATGCAGGTTCCTTATCGCGAACATGTAGTACGTATGGCACAAGTACATATATACGTACATACATACATAGGTACACAGGTACGCCCTTTGATGTATTTTACGATAGTTCTGCTCAGAGTAACATATAGGTGGTCTCTTGATATTTGCACAAGATACCCGATGATGAGGCGAACGGAAACGCGGCGCCGATAGCGCCTTTGTTACGATATATAAGTGTGAATAATTATGTGCCTTGTGCGAACATAAAGCGTACGTAGGTAAATGTAAGCTCTCCCCTTTCGTTTGCAAAGTATTTGGCTTTTTGGGTGACTTCTGTTAGGGATCTGTTCAGGATTAAAGGACGGACGAAGTCAAAATCTTTGATGTATGCTATTTCGAGGTATTATTTACACGTGTATAGATTTGAATTAGAAGGCGCTAAGGAATCATTATTTGACGACAAAAATGCAATCGGAATTTCTTTAGAACTTTTAATTTAAAAAAAAAATGGTATTTAAAAATGAAATACAATATAAATTCACGCTAAGGTAAAACTATAGGGGAGAGATTGGCGCTAGGTGTGACAGGGATAGGTGCTCCTGTGGTCTGGCACCCCGGTTTTCGCAAATATAGGTGTTGTCTTGTTTACTCCGATCAGCCTTTGTCGATGTTGCGGGCGAGTTTTCACAAATTCAAATATTTATTTTTATATAAGAGTTAGTCAATTAGTTAATTGTTTGATTTATTTATTTAAATGTTCAGTTGTTTTAAATTAATTTCACTCTGTAAAATGTATAGTTTTCGCTAGGCTATTTTCTGTTAAGTTTTCTTCGATGAATGATGCAGCTGCGTTGCACGTAGCGCGTGAGTAGGATTTTATATGTATACGACTGCTTAACCTTGTGAGGGCAGTTCTTTGGTCGACTGTCAGCGTGAGTACATATATTTTTAAAACTTTGCTGCCATTTTGTTTTTTCATTTGATTTTGAGATTTGAATTCGCGTTTATTGATTTATTTCATCCATCAAGGAACTCGCTTGATAATAATTGTTATTATATTGTTTTGTATACAATTTAGATGTAAGATCATTTTTTATTTTTGTTCGGGAAGATATTTTTATTTAATTTAAAGAGTTAATTTTTTCGTTTTTTAATTTTGCTGATTTGTATTTAATTATTAATCACCTCGGGTTGGGTGAATAGAAGCATCGTGCTTGTATTTAAGTTTTTCTTTTGTAAATTTACTTGAATTGTCCACGATTAATTTAGTTTGTTTTAATTTTGAAACCACGTGGATTGATTTGATATAAAAAGGACTATCTTCCTGAACTAATTTGTTTTTTTGCTTGATATAGGATTCAGCATTGTCCTATTGTAATTTAGAGTCTATAGCAGTTTTTTGATTTAAGCCAGGACCCTTTGTCTACGGTTTTTTTTTCTGAAAAATTTTGTAATTAATTTTTTTTTCTTTCTTTTTATATAATAAATTTTTGATTGTGAATTAACGTCATTCTAAGTTTTGTTCTTTTATTTTTGATTTAACCTTTTCAATTTTTGGGGTAATTAAGAAAGTCAGATTTCTTCCACCCACATTTTTATTTTTCGTGATTAGATTCATGTTTTAATACGCGAGAGTACCCCTGAGATTCATTGTTCGTTTGCGTCCTTTTAAATTTTTTATCCGTTGAGCTAGCTAATTTTAATTTTCATTTTGCAAGTTCATGTGGTACATTCAGTACACAGCAGTACGTACAGCGGCAACTTTGGCTAAACAGAGGACGCTATATTACCGTTAGTAAGTGGCAAATGATCACACCACCATCGGCCGATCATTTGCAACTTCCTAACATTAATATAGCATTCTATGTTTAGCCACAGTTACCGCTGTAACTACCTACCCCTGTTATAACCAGCCCTAATCTTCCCTACGTCAATGAACAATAAATCTATAGCCATTAGAAACCCAAAAATTTAATGAAATTTGAAATCATAAAAATTAACGATAAATGTTTGAAATTTTGTCTATCCATTCTTAAGCAGTTTTCTAATCTTTCACGAACACTTAAATAAACGTTTTGTAAGATTTTGGGAGTTACCGTTTCGGCGGCAACAATAATTCGCTGTCTTAACTCTGCTACATTCTCCCATAAAAAGCAATCTAGAGGAGTAAGATTTGGCCATCGTGGAGGCCAATTAATAGGACCTCCACGACCAATCCATCTTTGAGGAAAATTGTTTTACAACCACGTTCTTACTTGCAGAGCGTAATGAACAGGCGCCGCTGCGTCTAACTGCAGCCATACAGTTTGTAGTCGTGCTAGTGGCAGATTATCTAGCAGATTTTGCAATTCGTCTTGTAGGAAATTGAGAAAATTATCGCCATTGATACGATGCGGTAAGAATATAGGACCTATAGTTATCGCGACATTCACCCAAAATAAGATAAATATCATAATATTCACAGGTTGTGTACATTTTTAGTTATTGTATGCCATTATTGCCAAAAAATTTTTGTAACTTGTAACATTTAATTAGCTGCAAACTTCTCCTAGACCCCTCACCACAAACTGCACTAAACTGGAGGTACTCTAGAACTAGAGTTCAGTGTTTCTGCTGATGATGATAGCTTTGCTATCGAAACGTACGCCCAGTTTAGTGCAGTTTGTGGTGAGGGGTCTAGGAGAAGTTTGCAGCATTACCAGTACCACAGTTTGGAGTATTTTTGTCATTTAATTAGCTGTTTTTCTGCTTTATAACTTAAAACTTTTAATTTTTTATTAGCAAACACTCTTTTCTGTTATCTATTCTTACAATAACTAAAATCATGTTGTATAGTTCCGTATGACCAAAAATCTAATATAAAGCTTTTATATTTCAAGGACCACAAATCGTAAAAAAAATATTTATTGGTATCCGGCGCTTTTGAATCACCCTGTATGATCTTTGGTAAAGGTTCATGGTTGGAAAGAAAGAATACGATTAAATTTTTTGGCTCCTCTGTTTTCCTTCCAATGAACGTTAAATTTTGAATAGGTGAAAAAAGTAATAAGACTCCTTCTTTCCTTATTTAATATTTGATAACTAGTTTCGACTACTTTGGGCTGTCTTCAGATCAACGTCAATTATATTAATTCTCAATTAATGAAACACCAACATTGAAATCCATGTTGTCTATACTCTTAAAAAAAACGCATCTATATGCGTGACTTTTTTTAAAAACTATAAATAACTGTTTAAAAGAAAAAAAAAATGAAAATTGGTATTTGATAACACGGCACACATCTGCAATTTACACTCTTCAATTTATTTTATTTAGTTCAATTTACACTAAAATACATATATTAAACTAGTCCAGTTTATCCGTTTTTAAAAGAAATATTGCACGCAGATTTCAATCAAATACCTAATACTGAGAAAGTATTTGTGGGAAATAAATATTTGCTTGCTTATTCAATGAATGCTTCATGGAATTAACAATGTATTTTTTTTTCGTGTACATGATTCTTATGATTCGTACTCTGAAGTACCTACTTCAAAAAGGAATAAATCTTAATTCCTGTAAAATGTTGAACATTTAGTTCACATGTTTCTATAATATTTTCAATTAAATTTAAACTGATTCTGCAGTTTTTCACACGCCATGTTAAGCGATGGTCGTTTGTTTATTTACAACCCATTGTTAGTAAAAAATCACAATTGTGAGCGTGTGTACGGACGCTGTTACATGTGGGAAGTGACGCGCATCATAGAGAGGATGTTAGGATAACAGCAACAACAGCAGACACTAAAATAACTCAAATTGAATAAATGCTTAGGAGACATCGTTACGTATTACAAGTTGACTGTGCGTCTAATAGCTACAGTTTCAAATTTTCCTGTTAGTTTCTCTATGTTAAAGATCTATACACTTTCAACGTATTTTTTGTTTTTCGAGAAAAATAGGAGTTAGGTATTCTCTGAAGTGGTTTTAGGACATTTTTAAACATAGCTTTACAAGTGCACTGTTGAAGAAAGGTTTTAGAATTCAGTTAAGGAAAAGATTCTACATCATAAACATTCAGAGTAAATTGAGCATCTTTTACTAGGTAAAATTATTATTCGTCCCTCAGATTTATAAAACAAGCAAAGCAGTTATTTTGGGAAATTTCAAAAACACGTTCTCTCCATTCTCTTTGCTAATTATTTTCCTTAAATAACAATGTCTAAGTTTTTTTTTCATACTTTACTGCCTCATCTAGTTAGTAAACTTTTATAATATGTAAAAGAAATACTATTAACTATTCTAATTAGAACATTACAACGACATCGCGAAATCTAATAGAAATCCCTCAAGTCAAAGATATTTCTTAATTTTGCACCGAAAATTTAAAGGCACTGGAAATTTGTTTGTGCAGAAAAGAGCTAGGAAGAGCTTCATCATTAGTATAAATGTTGAAATAAATGTGTTAGCTTATTTAGAAGCATTTTTGTATAATTCTATTGGAGATTTGGTGAAAGGTAGCATCTTATCTTTAACAGTGATTTCTGGAATATAAAAAAAACAAATTTATTCCTTATAAATGTTGTCCAGTATAATCTTTAATACCCAGAGGTGCGGCTAGATGTTTTGTTTTTTGTTATTGGTTAATTGCTTCTTGTAGAGAAAAATCTGAGCTCTTGAGAAATATCATTTGGAGCGACGAATTCTGGAAATGTTTAACCATAAAAACATGCATTACTGATCTGGAGAAAACGTGTAATGGTGTCGCTTAATTGGTGGTAATGTTGTTGATTTTTTGTTTTGTTATGAATCGCTTACTGGAGCAAGATATCCTATAGACCCTAGATTATAATTTCCGTGAAATTGGTGCCAAAGCCTGTTTAAAGACGGCTCCATGGCCATTAAATTGACTACTTCAATCACCAGATTAGTCGCCTTTAGTATTTTTTTTTTATTTTGGGGGACAATGCAAAAAATAAAGTTTAGGAAAGAAGATACACTAACGTAGCTGAATTAGAACTTAGCACTCCTTTAGGTATTAATTCCATTAACGGCAGAAGTATTTCGAGTGCTACAACTGGCGTTTTATAAAGAGTTTCAATGTGCATTCCAGCAAATAAATATTTAATATAATTTTAAAGTTGTTAAAAAATTAAATAAACATTTTTTTATATATAAGAGTGTGTAATACTTTTTTACTGACTATTCATTTTTTTATTTAATATATAAATATACAAACAATTCCATTTTCAAATAATAAATATTTTAGTTAATTACACAGTGATACAAAATCGAACTTTCCGAATGGGAATGGGATGAGACCAATTGTAAATGAAAGTTGACATTATCCATAACAAAACCTTGAAGGTTTTTTTTTTAGTTCAGTGCGAGATTTTTTTTACACGTATTTGAAGTTGATTTTGGAACGCTGTCTAACAAGGAAAGATCATTGAAAATTTGGTAAAATATTGCTTTTTTATTTTTATTATCCTGGAAAGTTGTGGTATATTACTGTTTTTGGGGTCGAGGAATTCATTTTCGATATTTATTTTTCCCTAAAACTGACGCTAGATGGAGCTGTCATACAAATGGTTTCAGTAGCTTTAACCATGGAAACTAGGTACAGAGGAAAGAAACTAGATTCTATGTTAGGTGATTTATGCTGGTGGTTAAAGAGAACAACCGATAAAGAGGATACTGACGAAGAACAAGAACCAGAAACATACAGAGACCCACAGCCCACTACTTCTGGAGCTTTTACTACTTCAACATGCAAATTGACAGGTGATAGTGATGATGATGATTGAGCGGATCCAAATGAGATCCAATAAGATATGATACTTTAAAATAAAAAAGTTAATTTTGTAAGCACCATTTGTATGACACGCCATCTAGCGTCAGTTTTAGGCAAAAATAAATATCGAAAATGAATTCCTCGACCCCAAAAACAGTAAGATACTACAACTTTCCAGGATAATAAAAATAAAAAGCATTATTTTATCAAATTTCAATGATCTTTCCTTGTTAGACAGCTTTCCCAAAATCACAACTTCAAATGCGTGTAAAAAAAATCTCGTCACTGAACTAAAAAAACCCTTTAGGTTTTGTTATGGATAATGTCAACTTTCATTTGCAATTGGCGGCTCCCATTCCCATTTTGGTTGTTGCACTGTGTTATTGGTGCTTGCTTTAACCAAATGCCATGAGGGGTTTCGTTAAGTGCGTGGGGTCACGAGTTCGAATCGCGCTCTGGTCAGTTATGGCACAGAATAGAGAATAACTAAAAAAATCACTCCCATGCTATAATCTATGGTCACGATTTCATTTTTTATTCTTGTTTATAGGAAGCCAATAGTAATGCGCAATGGTTCCAAAACATCGCTATTAAACGCTGATTGAAAAAGGATAGATACCTGTTCATTTAATCATCGGAATGAACTTGTTAGTTATTCTCTATTCTGTGGTTACGGTAAGCGTTTTTTTTCCGGGGCTATAATGATGATTAGAAGGGAGGTTTGGCTCTACGGGGGTATCTGACAAGCAATAACCTTCTTAGGCTTTAGTGCTATCCACTCCGAAAAAAAAATCTGCAAGATATTCATGTTCAATTATTTTTTAAGTTGGTCATAGAAATCAGCCCTAAAAATTACGTTTTTTTGTTAAATTAGCCAACTTCGTAGCTTCAATAATGATAAAATTAACTCAAGTGTTGAACATCATATCCAGAATTGAAATTGTCGGATCTTCAAAAAATCAATACTACACTGGGAAAAGAGATTGCCCTAAATGAAAATTTTTATAACTTTTGGTTTTTATCATGTTAAACGAAAAGGATGCCTTTTCGCAGAAAAATGTTTATTTTATTTGAAAGTAGCGTGCTATTTTGGCGGAAAACTATTTCTTCTTAAGTACATGCTTTTGGACGAAAAGTAACGGTAATTTAATTAAATGGAATGCAGCTTAGTTTTGATTAAAATTATATAATATCTGTATAACTTCTGTTAAGTTAAGTTAAAACAACACATATTCACAAATTATATTGCTATTATTATATTAACTTTAGTTTAATAAAAAAAAAACGGGATATTTTTTGTTTATTTGCGTGGACACGCATGAATACATTGATTTAAAACTTTTGGCTTTTAGCGGAAAATGCAAGCGTCTGCATTCAAGCTAAGCGCTTTTTTATGCGAAAGTATTTCAGTTTTATGCATATTCTCGCGTGCATAAATCACAGATACGCAAACTATAGTAAACAAAAATAAATATTTTCGTGCAAGATTAAAGGAATTTCAGGGACAACTGGAATCTTTTCAGTTAATGTTGCATTACTTATAAGTAGCCAATGCAGTTTACAGAAGTATATAGTGTTTGAAGGTTTTAAAACTGTTATCACACGGGAAAAACGAAGTGTTGTTTTTCAATAATAAATAAGATCAGTTTCACTTGTTCTTAAATAACGCGCATAATGTTCATTTCAGGCCATGTAAGTTTCAGTACTTTTATACTCAGAATTGAACGCTTTTTCAGAATTTGTTGAAAAGAAATATCATGTTTCATTTAAAAAAACGCTGCCTAGGACTATGACTGCATAACCACCTTGTGTTAAAGCGTTTTACTTGAAACTTTTTTCCCATAAAATCGATCAATTCTATTTTTTTTCTAAATTTTGAGTTTATACTGGTGAGGAATTTATCAGATTTATAGGTAGAAAATTTCAATTAGCTTACGTTAAATATCGGCAAATTTATTATATTATATTATTATTTATTATCTGTTTTAAATATAAATACAATCAGTTAATCGTCGTAATTACAGTTTATAAATTCATGCATCAATGCTACATGAGGCGAAGTTATTGAATTATAATAACTTCAATTACGTATCAGTTGTTTCCGATGGCAACCCTCGCACATACGTAGGCCGTTCTTGCAGTGAAATTACACCGTTGATGCTAGCGCAACTCCGATAAGTTAGTTATTAAAATACCGTTCGATAATCATTGTAATACGGGCAGGTACGTTACACACAAGGTGTTACTTGACAAATTATATAATTATCGACCGGAACAGTTCACATTTACATCACCTACTGCCTAATTTCGGAATAATAACAGCGGTATTCTCGCTTTCAGATCGTATGTTGCGCGTTTCACTGTTATTCAGTGTGTTTAGGTTATATTATTGGGGCATGTGTATATAAATAGGTAAAGGTTAGTTACCGGGAATTTTTAAATATCAATGAATCAGGCAGGTGCGCAGTGTTTATTCCAGAACTTAGCCGCTTGACTCACGGTCAATTTACAATAATAAAATTGGAAGCCCGAACGGTGAATTTGGCGAATTGTAGTTTTAAGCTGGTCGGTTTATAATTTCCGCACATCGTTTGGTTCTACTCTTTTCGGTCTTCAGTAAATTATAATTAGAGTGAGGACGTTGGGTGCAGTTCACTATTGTGCCAGTGTTAGTCAGCCAAGTGTCGTTCAGGTATATGCAGTAGCGTAGATACATTGAAAGCTGTTAATTGTCAAGTACGTGTTGGATACGATTGTAATAGGAATTAAGTGTGACATATTTTTCTAAATTGTTCATTGTAAATTGGTTTAATTTGGTAATTTAATATATTTTTAAATCTGGAGAAAGATCTTTCTGCGTCACATGAAGTAACTGGTTAAATATGGATTTTCATTTTGGGTAGTAAAAGTGTTACTGGAGATTTCTTTTAATAGCACGTAATCTGAATTTCTTTGTAAAACCGTATTAATTTTAATTACTAAACAATGATTCTAATTGTTAATTTTAATTTTTTTTTTTAGAAGCGACTGTTTTTGTTACGCGTGAGATATGGTTATTAATAAATTCAAATTGCTCAACTAAATCTTCTTCTACAATTAATGCTTGGACTGCCTGCACTGGAAGCATCTTAAGCGTTTTAACTTTAATGCAAAAGGTTTTAAATAAAATATGAAAGTGTTGGGCATAAAAAAATGCAGCTTCTATAACTATGTACCCTATCGTATTAATATAGGTTCTGGCGGCAAAGGTATATTCGGGCACATTTCTTTATATTAACTTTTATCCTAGTTGGGTGCTTTCAATAAAATCTTTTTTAATGAGTTAATTAATATATTAACATCGGAAATTTTTCACGAGTAAGGTTGAGCAATGCCATGTCTTCCATGCACAACGTATGTTAGATGTAACAGGTTTGGAAAACGTTTTTTGAGCTCGTTACCTGTTTTTAACATTACGCTGGCAGAAACTGAGAGAAAAAGTAGAAACTTTAAGCAGCCGTCACCAGCTACTTTTTTTACGCTGCTAATGATAATGTCGGTAATATCGTTTGCAGTGACACGCAATCTAATTTTTTAGGAGGATTTTCTGGATGCAATGTGCCAACCATTACATTATTGTCATTTCATCTGTGCTTATCCAAGAAAATTTTCACCTAGTTTGACTTGATTAGATTTATTGTTTTGTCGAATTGCTTAGGTACATAATATTTTCTAATATGGATGGGGGAATATTGGTTGGCATATTTTTTAAGAAACCCACGGGAAAGTGTGAAAATCCTGTAATTCATTTAAAGGGATATTATTGGCACCAAGAAAAGCTGCGCACAAATTTATCATGTACAATACTTCTTTGGTATTTAATATGCTTCGTACTTTTCAGATACCGCTTAAGAGTATATTTGCCCCTGAATCCTAATTTTGCAGAACAAAGGTGCAAAGCACTTCTGTTTTGTAAATGACAGTTAAAATGGTGCCATATTCTGAAACAGTGCTTGATATTCTCGGCATTGTTGGAAAATGATAAATTAATAACCACTAAAACAAAACGAAAGAATATGAAACAAGTAAATAGTAAGGTAAAGTCAGGTAAGTGTGTAACCGGGGCAAGCGTGTAGTATGGCTACATTTATTTTTAAAATTAAAATATGGATGTCCTCTGTTATATTACTAATATACTAAACTTCATACTAGTTTTACAACTAAAAATTCACGTCTCCTAACGTGTAATAATTTAGATATCTTGTAAATTTATCATACCTTATTAAAAAGGCATCAGTATAGTATTACACTCTTGGCCGAACTAAAGGATAATGCTATTAATATATAAAATGCGGAACGATTACACACTTGCCCCATTTTGCTGGGTAAGTGTGTAGTATTGACAGTGTTTCTTTTTTTTTTCTAGTAAACCGTTGATAATTATAAAAGGCGTATCTATTGAAGGCTTACAATGCAATTTTTACTACACACTTACCTGACTTTACCTTAAATAGGGATCAAATATATTGTAAAATTATAAAACGAAATATAAACTCTAAAGAATACTCCGAAAATATGAGAATATCTAACAAAATAAACCGAAAATGATTGAAATATTCATGGCTTACGGCTACCAGCTTTTCGGGAAAGAAATCCAAATGAGACTGGAGGAAGTTGAAGCAACATATCGCACCTAACATTTTCATAAGCTTAAGAAGTTTTCTGCTACATTTTTTCCCAATCGTTCAACCTATCTTCGAAATTGAGGTCCTACAACAGGTTTTTTCTTAATTTTTGCGTCGTCAATTTTGAGCATTTCTCTTTCGATCATGAAGAACTTTTTTAATTTTTGAACATGGCTTTCACATTTTTTTTTATGAAACTTATTTTCGCCATACCATTCAGAAAGGAAGCAATAAAACTTTGTATACCAATCTGTAAAACAAACAAGATTGCAATCACATTAAGATTCTCATGGGAGTAGATTCCGTGAGTATTTTCACAATAAATCTTATCTAAAATGAGCTTCATGTTCTCATAAATGCTTCCGTATTGGCAGCATATACTAGTGGCACTGAACGAATTTTATGTCAGTTGTCAAGGTAATTTTGAGGAATGTATAAACGAACGGTTTATGATGGTGCCCTTGTTCATTACAGTACCCGAAAGACCCTTCTTGAGAGAATAGATCTTTGAAATTCACTTGGCTATTTCAATAGTGGCATACATATTTTGGTCTTGGCGATCCATCTTTTTAATCGTGATCCAAAATTTCCGCCATTTTTTACTAAGTTCAAATCATACACTAAATCATTAAAGTTTCCTTGTGTCAATAAATGATCTTTAGTAGGAACTTCAAAACCTGGATCCTGTTAATCAGTGTAATATTCAGTCTGATTTTCTTTAAATCGAGTATTTTCATTCATATTGATTGTTACTGGATGAGGTAGTAATGGAAGACGTTCACTGAAGGTAAATTTGGGTATTTCAAAGTGTGCTTTGACTTAGTTATGATCTTCGTTGTATTTGTTGAGCATAAATAACAATCTGATATGTCATCCGTGGATACTTTCCACTGTGCGAACTGCTGCAAATGGCATATGACGAGAACCGAAACTGCATTTTTTTGTGCTGATGTTCTATCTCGCCATCCGAAATATAGTTTATAATACCTTTTTTTTTATTTATTAGAGTTGTAAAGTTATTTTCTTAAGATTTAAAAGTCAATTCACATGTTTCGATGGTTTAAATCTATTTACTATGTTTTATTAAATAACATAACGTGCTTAGCATTTATCTCTAAGACAGCTATACATGATAGAAACATTTTAATTGTAAATTTAAATTTCTCACATAAAAGTACGCAGAATCCGATAAAAATTTCAGATGGAATTTCAGAACATGTGTTTACCAGTGCTATTTTTTAATTTAAACTTATATACAATATATTAATACTATTAATACCACTAAGATAATATGTTCTAGATAAACCATTTCAAAAATAAACTTAATCATAAAATGAGCTAGATATATCATATAATAATACGGTTTCACATAAACACTACCGGGATTTCCCCTTTATATGAGAAACTGTGAATTTATAATTTTAGGTTTTCTGTTTACGATAACTAAATCGTCATTATCGGTACTGATTAATGCAATATGGAAGTAGAGGGCCTCTCTATTATACTGATTTGCAATGTAATGTGCGTAAAAATCACATATTTCATTGTAGATCTATGTATTAGTGTTGCGATGAACGTGGTTTTATTCGCCTGTATAGCTATGAGTAAATATTGCAGTGCGAAGCCACATAACGAATGAAACAAAGGCTCAAGGTTGCTTCCACGATATTAATGGATATATTTGGCTTTTGTAATAGGTTATAATTCAGTTTTTGGGCAAATACCTTATTGATGAAATTGTTTACATACAAACAGGTTGTTACAAGTTTATTCTCGTGAAAGCAATGTGAAAGATTTACTTCATATACAAGGCCTACATTCACACAATGAGTGAAGTAGACTGCTTGAAGTCGCATTATTTTTTTTCATTTTTATTTATTGCTAGTGTAGAGGTAGAAGAATACAAAAAGATGACCTAAAGTTACTTGCTAACTTTGCTAAAAAAACAATAGTTCTTTATATGTGTGGCAGCCAAAATATTTTTCTAAGAAATAGTTTTGTTTAAGAGGTTTACAATAAGTATGCAGTAGTCCAGGAACCTTTTGTACCTTGTTCTATGAGACTAAACAATGGACGATTCCGAACCTGGCAATTCAAAAAGTTATAAAACTTTGGGAACATGTATTTTTAATACTAATTATTTTTTTTTTTCTGGAAAAAACGTTCTGAGTGGGTGTAATGATTTTCAGAAATGAAAACTTTTCCATTCTGCCCGTGCATATAACTCACTAACGGTAAGGCGTGAAAGAGAAAGACAAAAGCTGTTTGTTTGAATGGATTTTATTAAACAGAGGAGAAAAAAATCATATATACTTTTTCGACAGGTAAACACGTTTGGAATTATGGTGGATAGCATAACAGACCTGCAGTTACTGAGTTGAAGTTAATTAATTCAGAAAATAAACAAAAATATTGATTACTACACTATTTTGCATTAGAGTTTACGATTATGTCAGCATTATCCTGTCAATTCTTTTATACGTTCCAACACTTACCAATATATATGTATTTTGTTATATTTAAACTTCAAAAACACGATGGATTACTCTGCATGTTCCTCAAAGAAATGTTCATAATCTCAAAAAGTCGTACACTTAATTTTGAATTCGTGTTTTTCTATTGCAAATACTTTGGAAGCTTTAGGGGTGAGCCACATCCCACAAATATCCGATATAATAATATTATAGAAAACACGTTTATTGCATCAACAGGATATGATGTTTTACTCCTACTCTTTCTCAGAAGGTGAAGGTGCTACTCCTTGGAATTGTTGATTACAAACAATTACAAAGTGTAAAGATATTTCCACCCACGGTAACTATACCACTGGATATTTTAATGTCTAACCTAAACAGATATATTTATTAATTTCTTGTTTGGGTGCACAAATGTACAGTGTCCAGATAAACAATTACACGTACACAAATTTTTATGTTTGGTATGGAATACCAGAAGTATAACATTGAGAAACAAATATGTTCACAAGTTATCGGCAATTGATTAATTAACGAAATCTGACATACATATACAATGATAATGAAAATTTGAAATAAAAGCACTCTTTCGGCATTTTTGTATATTTTACAAAATCAATCTCTTTTTGAACGCATAGTGGGTTAAAAAATTTAAAATTTGAAGGAATAGTATGATTATTTTTCAAGTTCGAAAATAGCAAAAATATTACTTTTGATCATCTTTTTATTAAAAATCTGACTAAACTATTGAATTCACAAGTTTCTAAAATGTTAGTCATTAAAATTTTATATGTTTATAATAATAAAAAAAACCTCCAAGAAAATACTTTTAAACATTATTTCAAAATCTTATCCTCTTCTTACAGAATCAGATGTGAGAAACACATCTTTATTATGAAAGGCTTCAATCATCTAGTGTCGTACAACACATACATGATACCGGTCATAAAATTGAAAATCTCGAAATAATTAAAGATGTAACTTCTCCGGGAGAATTTGATACATATGACCATAATTGCACAAGGAAATTTCTAATAAATAACTGGGTATATGCTTTATTGATTTATTAGGGTAAACAGATATCCTCCCTGTTAGATTAATCTTTACTTCTTGGAATTATAGATGGTCGAAGTAGGCGTTAAGAGAATTTGTGAATATCTGTTTAGAGTAAGAATAATGTTGACTATTTAGGTATTATATTTCCTTTTAAATGTATTCGGACTGTGGTTGGTACGAATTTTCTTCGAATAAGTAAACTAAAGTACTGCAAAGCGATCTGATACTTATGTGTGTACCTAAAATCTGACAATTACCCTATATATTATTACACTAGTTTACAAAATGATTTTTTCATGTCCTACCATCTTTGGAAAATTAAATGCAAATCTAAGCTCCATAAATCTTCGATTATTAATGCAATCGAAGCTACAGCACACTGAAATAGTAATTAAAAATTAATTGCAAACAATTCTGAATCATGCATTGCTCGGTACGCGGAATTATAGTTTCGGTTGCATAAATAATCGAGGGGATTTGGGGAGCTTCGATTCGCAATTAATTTGTTAAAGATGGTACATTTGATAAGACGTGAATTTTCTTATGGATTTCTCTTGTTGAATGCGAAAATCAAGGTTAATTTACCTTTTATTTCTTGCTGTGTGTGATTTAGGCCAAACGTTATTTTTCGGTTTCTATTTATTGGAATGGATGGAATTAATGTTTCTATGTCATATTGGCGCGACGTTTTGGCATCCTTATATGCTTAATTAAGCACACGTCAGTTAAAATGTATAAATAAAATTCGTACATAGTACTAAAATGTAACGTAATATTAAAAAATGCTGTTTAACAAAAAGGACGACGACAATATTTTAAAATTATAACACAAATAAATATACAAAAGTGAACTGTATTTTTATGTTTGGTTCAGCCATTCAATTCCATTTTTGAGTTATCGTGATTTTTTGTTCATCAAGAAGAAAAAAAAAATTAACCCGATTCTGAGGTCACAGAAAAATAGAACCCAGTTTAAATGTCCGGTTTCTCGGTCACGTACATAAAACTGATACCTATTTTTATGCAAAAAATAAAATTAACCAGAAGAAAATCCTTTTGGAAAATTGAGAAAATTAGGTGATTTGAGTAAATAAACCAAATCCCGCATTTTCTATACGTCAATTTTTTCGATAGCCCGTCATGCCGACAATCTTGACAACTACCACGCATAAACCAATCGCTACTACTTTTGTCATTTTTCGATGTATTTTCTTCTGGTCAATTTTATTTTTTACACAAAAAGAACACATTTTTTATTGGTTTCTATATTTCTGTGGTTGGCTTAGAAATTATTTTTTCCTTAGAGTCTGGACTATCTTCATCGATGTATTTTGAATTGCTTTGTTATTGTAATAGCTCGAACTACGGTAAATCCTAAGATTTTCCAGTAAACCTTCGTAAATCGAGAAACTCCTAATGGCAAAAGTTTCATCACTTCATTCAAACTTTTACCACCATTCACTTAGTAAATCTTAGGATTTGCCTCAAAGACACGGTAAATGTTGAAAAAGGCATGTCATAAGGTATTTCAATTTGTTTGTTAAATATCAAATACTAAGAAAATACTGATTCAGTTAGATTAACCAACGTCAGCATTATATTTGTGAGAAAATAATTTTATTTGATTTATTTAATATTTAAAATGATTAGTTACTATAAATCAATAGATAAAAACATAGTAAGGTCTTAACTCATAGTTAATTGAAAATTAAATGATTAAAAAATTGTTCATTGTTGATTCCCAAAACAAACATTACCACCGTTCAGTGGAAACCTAGCATGTATTAAATTCTAATGATTAAAAAGTGCGAAAAAAACGTCTTTTTTTTAAAACCCCACATTTACCCAACTCATTTCGGTAAATTCTAAGATTTACTGGGAAATCTAAGATTAACCAATATACGGGCTCTATAGTAACAACTTAACCAATTAAAGATTCCATTCCCACTATTTACTCATCATTTCAATGGCTTGCATTTGGTATCTACCAAGAGCGACTAAAACGGATAAATCTAACTCTAAATATTGTTTTTAAATTGAAAAGAGCTCAAAAAACAAAAATGGAAAAACATGGTAATCCCTCAAAAACTGTTACTAATTGGCCATAAAATGCAAATTAATCTTAATTTTCGAATTCAGCGATAGAAAATCCATTAGGAAAGTCAACTGCCATCAAATGTACATTTTTAGTGAAAACTAGTGTCTTTTATATTTATAGTAACACTTTCATAAACACAATATTTTTAAAGCTTAAAATGATTCCAATGGATTTTTGCACGCGTAATCCCATTCAAGACTGAGAGCTCCCATAATGCTATATGTATAAAGTAACGTAAATCTATGCAGGGCCGTCCGCAATCCGGTCAGCAAATTGAGACAATTGAAGGGAGGATCCGTGCTGTTACAGATCTCCTTCCTATACACTCAGCTGAAAAACGGTATGCGTGTTGGACAACAACAATAACAGCCACGGGTGCAACAACGAGCGTCTTAACAGAGAAGAAAAGATTTAGATTCGAATGCGTCTAGCACCTGTCCCTCGGGCACACTGAACATCTGCTGATTCGGCACGTGTTCGCCGGTAACCACTGGGACCAATTGGTCGGTAACACCTTGCCTCCATCAGTAGCGACTCGTCGGTTTAAATACGAAAATAATTAGAGAACCGAACTGTTTTTTTAACGATTTTAAGATTTGGGATTGAAATAGGTGGTCGAAAGAATGAAATATCGGGGAAATTTTATTCGAATTGAAAAGTTTCCATGCTTATCGTAACACAACTTTTTTATAAATTAAGTGAAAGAACTGATTCTAACAACTATCAAGACAGTTTGAGGAGGAAATTAATGCCTGAAGTGCGGTAGCAATTCCATCGCAATTCGATGCAGATGCGTTATCTATTCATTTATTTCTAAATAAAAAAAAATGGGTATGTATCTGCCGCCACTGCTTACCACTTCTTCCGATTTCAGAAGACGCTCTAATTTCACCTGTTGTGTAACGGTTCACGTCAACAGAATTAATAGCATATATAGCGTATGTCCAAAAGTTTTGACAGAAATTGCTTTAGAACATATTAGAAGTAAAAATGGTTTTAAGGCAGTTTTTTAAAACACATATAATTAACAGCTATGTAAATAAGAAATTTGCTATTTTTAAATTAAATGAAATGGGCTATAATCTTCAACAATTAGCAGTCTTCTGGCAACATCTCGTGTCCAGTGTTGGACCTTTACAACATCAATCTCTTCAACTTTCCTAAAAAAAATCTGCCGACTTAATTATTGCTCGTTTTCGGCTTTCCAACCTCCATCATACACTTTTTGACATAGATTTAAAAATAACATAAATAATGGTAAGGAGCTAGTTCGACTAAAATATAATATTACCTTCAACATGTTTCTGGTGGATAAAATTAATCAATTTCTTAAAGCTTTGCTTATTAATGCTAATCTGACTCATCCAGCATAAGATTTGGAAATCCCACCAGCTGATATCGCGTACAAAACCAAAACTTTATCAGCAACTTGCTTGTACTTCACATTGTAAAGCACGGCAAAATCTCGACATTCTAGCTAACTTATTTGGCGTATATCTAAGGCATTCTTTTATTTTGGAATACTTTACACCTCTTCTTTTAGTTTCTGAAATTGTATCCTTGGAATCAACGCAACGTCGGTGTCGTAAAACATTTCTCAATAACTGTCCAACTTATATTTGATACTTTCGACTAACTAGTTTCCCTATGTCTCAGTTAACAGTTCCAACCTTCCACTTTTCGAAAGAGTTAGACTCGGCAAATCTTGCTGACATTTTGCTATACATTTGATTTTCAAAAAAGTGGACAATTGTAAACTTTAAGCATCTGCTCAACTAAATTGTAAACGCCTTTCTAAGATCTCATTTAATAGCTTTACAAACGCAATCGATTTTTGGTAACTGAAACTCTGACTAAAATGATAAATTAATGAATTACTTTTGTTTGCAAAGCGGATATTTAATACTTTTATTTTTGCATAGAGTTGTGTTAAGTGCCAAAAGTTTACTGCTGTAGATTAGCTCCCACATTTTGCGAGTTATTTTAAGTTGCCTAATTTGTCACTGATTTTTGCTGAATATTGTTTACGAGATATTTCCACAATTAATGTTTATTTTTATATGAGATTTTGTGAGTTTTTAAATTTAATTCACCTTTAAGCTATATTTTAAGATTTTCTATCGTGAATTGTCGGCTGCGTTGTACGTAGTTGAGAGTAGGACTTTTGTATGTATACGGATGTTCAACCTTTTCACTCAGTTCCTTGGTAGACGCAAGCGGTGAGTAGACGTAATTTTGTAAATCTTGCAGCCATTTTGTATTACATTTTTATAGCGTAATTTAATTCGTATTGTTTGTGTTTTATTCTGTCCTATCAAGGAATTCCCTTAATAATAAATTGTTATTATATTGCATGTGTGCCACATTGTAGATATAAACATCATTTTATTTTTTGTTCGGGAAGATATTTTAGTTTAGAAAGTCAGATTCTTTCACCCACAATTTACTTTTCGTGATTAGATTCAGTTTCAATTTTCGCGAGGGTACTTCTCAGTTTAAGTGTACTTTTGCGCTCTTTAAATTTTTATTCCGTTGGAGCTAGCTAATTTAATTTTTTCATTTTTAATATTCATTTTGCCTTTTTCAATTCAGTCAGTATATACAGCAATACGTTATATGTATTGTTTTGGCGTTTCTATACCAAGGTTTTAGAAACTAAAATTGGTAAGTGGTTTTTTGACGTTTTTATATGTCAAAGTTGATGTTGACAATTTAATGTTCATAATTTCGTTATTTAGCAAGTGAACTCACTCTACGCAGATATTTTGTTGATAGTTTTGTTTTGGGATAATTATTATGTGGTTTGTCAATTAAGAGATGTCATATAAAGAATTCTGAACAAAACATTGATTATCCGGCAAAGATTTGTATAATTGTAGTGTCAATATAACAGTATGTATGTATTTTCCAAGATCGATTTGCTTTCCACGGTATTTCCGATACGATTTTCACTGGGTGATGATGAAAACTTCACATAGGATGGGGATGACAGGCCGTTACTGAAATTGGCGGACAAAATAAATTTCATACGGTAATAATAAGCATAAAGAAAGAAGTAAAAAAAAAACAGAAAAACAAGTGATATCATCAGCTGCCGTTGAATCGATTAAATTATACGGACAATGCCGGGAAGGTTCATTAAATCGAACATCAAAAAAAGGAAGGCGCAAGGTGTACGAGTCGGAACAATAGGAGGAAGTGTATAAAAAAAAATGAGATGAAATTTAGAAAAAAAAATGTTTTTTATATCTGCTATTTTGTGAGTCTACGTGGCGATCAATACTGTGATTAAATAAAACTGTGTAACAAAATGTGTTTATACATTAACCGCACGCTAAAATAGTCGTTTTCTAAGAAGAACAACATAGTTTTGTCGGTTATATTTATTTTTTCGAAATAAAGTTAAATAGAAAAATTGAAAGTTTTAAAACTATTTTTTCGGCTATAAATGACGACACTCTCGTGCACTATTTTATATATTGTCGTTAATTATTTAATATAATAATAATATACAGGGTCGCTAAAAAGTATGGATACAGTTAAATATTTTCAGAACAGTTTAGCAGACCTCTTTGAAATTTGGCATACAGTTAGAACTGTTTAAATTCTATCTTCTGAGATTTCTTTCAATTTTCTACCATCATTTATTTTGAAAATACAAGGCTAACTTGATTTTTTTTAAATGGCACGGATGGTCAAATTTTATATTTTTAAAAAGAGCATTTCTTTCTAAATTCAGGAATGTAACACATGCCCACCTTTATTTTTATTAAAAGGCAAAAAAAATTAAATTCAAAAATTTAATTCTGGAAAAATAAAACTAAGTTAGCTTTGAAAATGCTGTTATTTACGATGTGTCACTTGCATATTCGCCAAAATTAAACTTGTGTGCAATAATTTGTTTAACAATGTACATTTAAGCGAAACTGAGCGTATAGAAATTCTCATGTTGGTTGGTTATGGCGACAGAAAACGAAGTTGTGCTCAAATAGTGACTCTTTTTAATGAAATTCATCCAAGCCGAGAACCGATTTCCAGGACGACGGTTTCAAAAACCTTACAAAGATTTCAAGAAACTGGTAGTGTTAAAGATCGTGCAAGACCTGGGCGATCTCGAATTATTATCAACGAAGAAAATTCTTTGAATGTTATGTTGGATGTGGTGGAAAATCTAAAAAATTCAATACAACAGTGGGCGTTGAACCACAACATGAGTAGAGGCATCCATAAAAAAATACTGAAACGCGATAAAATATCATCCTTATAAAATTCACTTGGTACAAGAATTAAGCGACGACGATTTTGACCGCAGAACGAATTTTGCAAAAGTATGATGCACAGAATACATCAGGAATGGTAACTTTCTTAATCGAGTCCTCTTCTCTGATGAGTCAACTTTTTGTCTAAATGGATATGTTAACCGCCATAACTGTCGATATTGGTCTGATCGAAATCCGCATTGGATGGAGCAGGTTCTTACGAAGCATCGACAGAAAATTAATGTTTGGTGTGGCATTATTGGTCGAAATATCGTATGTCCTTTTTTCATTAACGCCAATTTAACGTCTGAAAGATATTTGCAACTTTTATAACAACATATTGTTCCACGACTAAATATTTTCAAACCACGGCAATCGAAATTGTATACCAACAGAAACCATATGGTTTCAACAAGACGGAGCACCCGCCGCATTTTGGTCGCGAATATTTGGTTGAAACATTTCCCGGTAGATGGATAGGGCGAAGGGGGGCTATTGAATGGCCAGCTAGGTCTCCTGATCTGACCCCACTTGTTTTTTTTCCTGTGGGGTCATGTAAATAATCGAGTGTATGTCAATAGACCATTACAAATCGAATACCTACAAGAACGTATAAAAAACGAAATTGCCAGTATTTCTCCAAATATTTGATTATTCTTTGCAAAATTTGCTCAACGTGTTCATTATTGCCAGAAGGTAAATGGAATCATTTCGAACATGTTTTGTAACATAAAAATTATGTAATATCTGTTTGAGCTTCTTTTTATAAATCTGTTCTGTTTCAGTTAAGTGTTATTTTTACAATTATTATTAACTATTATTATTTATTTTTTGGTCAAACTTCACGCAGCAAAGAAGTAACGATAGATAAAGATAACATTTCCAAGGCTAACAAAATTTTTCATTTTTCAAAATTTTACTAGTTCGAAATTTTTTTATAAAGTTTAGATTAAAATAACATATGGATGTGTTACATCACAGAACGCAGAAAAAAATTCTCTCTTTAAAAATATTAAATTTGACCCTTCGTGCCATCTAAAAAAAATCATAGCCTTGTATCCCCAGAACAAATGAAGATAGAAATTTGAAGCGTGAACTTGTTCTGTATATGGTGTATGGTTTTTAAATATAAATGTTGAGTTGGAATATGTTTACATACCAGTTTGCAACTTTTTACGTTATACGTACCACTAAAAATGCTCATTTCGCCCAATTAACCATATGAGCTCCTTAATATAATATAACGACGCTATTTTCTTATAAATTTATTTTATAAATGGTGTAATGTTTGGTTTTTGTGCAATAATTTTGTTCACTTCCGTTATATGCCAAAAAGAAAGGATTATAATCCATGTACGCTATCAATACTAGTTAATATCTAGGTACGTCAGTTTAAATATAGCCCAAAAAATAACAAATAGATAATAAACGTTGCGTCCATTGCCAGTGAAGTTCGTCGAACTTTTTCCGAAACATTCGCGAAAAATTCCGGTGCTAAGTTTTCGCCGAGATTTATTTATATCCGATTTTAAATAGAATCGAGAAGTGGTTAAATGTAACTATTAGTTATTTGTAGGGAGTTCAGAGACCGGATAGTTTATTTATACGAAAATTTTGCGAGGTAGTCGTTCGATAACCGCAAAAATCTAGTTAAGATATATGTGAACATGAAATTATCAACGCATAATGTGATTGTTTGCATAACGTCTATTTATATAAAAAAAAGTACATATCTTTTTTTTTACACGTATTAACAACAGGATTATGTCACTGTTGCATATCGCATACCTTGACATATTTATCTCGTGATTAAGACGAGAAATATGTAATCGTTCGTGCATAATGTGAGTATGCAATGCTAATTCTTCAATTATCATTCGTACTGTCGCTGGCTAGTTTCAATTTGCAGCGGAAAATTATTAAGAGACCGACTGCATACTCACTCAATCGAACGTATTCTTTCAGTAGCGCCTGCGTAGATTAATTACCGGGTGATTTACAAGGAAAGAATGCCGATGGAAAACAATCTTGTTATTGTCAAACGTAGATTGTTCTTGTTCATCATATTATATCGGATACTTCGTCTTTAATAATATACGAGGTCTCTATATGCTATGCGCCGTGGATAAGCACAAGCGAGTAATTGATATCTTGTGTGCGTGTTCAGTTGTGCAGAAACTATGTTGAAGCTATTTTCGTTGAAGCAAACTTTAACGCAAATAATACATGCTGTTATAGAGTATAATAACGTGTAATTTGCGGTAAATTCGTTCGTCGAATCCCTGACAGAATTTGCCGGTTTCGTGCAGTGCATCATTAAATACGGATTAGAACGGAAAAGAAATATTGTATTGATTGGAAATATTAAGAGCTAATTTATCTCTCTCGTTTACGCGAGAATGCCTCCATATCAGAATTGATTCGGAAATCAGCTTAAATAGAGTGGCAGTCAGTTGGTTGAATCTCTTTATCTCGCTAATGTAATGTTGTAATATGTAATTTAATAGCACCTGTAATCCAAGTTTTTTTTTTGTTTCGATATTCTTACTGATTGGTGCATCCTTATAAAACAACTTAATTACTGCGGTTTTAATGATTGCGACATCTCAACACTTTAAAGTAAATTTTTATCATTGTTTCGTATTTATATAAAATTTTCGTATGGGATACAGTTATAAGAGGTCAGCCTGTATAATATTTCTCATTTAAAGGAGGTCAGGTTTATACAGGGTGATTCTCAATATATGCGACAAACTTTAAGAGCTGATTCCCTGAGATTATTTTGATCATAAAAGTTCATATGAGTATATGTCCAAAACGGTTTGGTTTTAAAGTTATTGAATGTTTAATAATAAATTATGAACTATGACTAACACGATATAATATCACGGTTGGTTCTTCAAAAACTATTGTGTTGAGAGGGAATTGTTTATTTGTCATTTCAATATTTGTCAATAGTTGTCAGAGTATTCATTCAGTTTATTGCCAGTTTCCGTTTTCTAAAATGAATTACACGAATGCTGAGATGTGTGATATGCATTTCGTTTACGGTCTTGCCAATGGAAATTCGCGTGCTGCTAGACGTCTTTATGAAGAACGATACCCGAACCGTATCATCCCGCATCATTCAATATTTGCCCGTCTTCACCAACGTCTTAGTGAAAAGAGAAATTAAAAAAACGGACGACTGATAACGGCACCCATCTACAGTGAGAACTCCACAAGCTGAAGAAATGGTACTAAATGAAATTGAGGAACATCCTACTACAAGCACCAGAAAAATTGCGTTTGCTTTAAACATTAGTCAGGCCACAGTTTGGAGAATATTGAAAGATCAGCTGTTGTATCCATATCACATTCAACGGATGCAGGCACTTCAGCCAGCAGATTATTCGCAAAGAGTGGTTTTTTGTCAATGGATGCAACACAAAATCCTGACTATTTGGCTCAAATATTCTTCACCGACGAAGCTACTTTCTCTAGAAACGCGATTATTAATTGTCATAATAATCACATATGGGCCGAAGAAAATCCGCACGAACTAGTGACTGCCCGTCATCAACATCAATTCTCTGTCAATGTGTGGGCCGGAATTGTTGGAGATCACTTGATAGGCCCACATTTTTTACCGATGCGGTTAAATGGCGAGGTATACTGCAATTTTCTTGAAGAGGAGCTACCAATACTGATACTGGAAGAAGTTCCGTTGCAATTAAGATTACAAATGTATTTTATGCATGACGGTACTCCAGCGCATTTTAGTTTAGTTGCTTTTACTTTAGTTTTTGGACAATACGTATCCAGACCGGTGGATAGGACGGGGAGGTCCACAACCGTGACCTTCTCGATCTCCAGACTTAAATTCTTTGGACTTTTTTCTCTGGGGTCACCTTAAATCATTAGTTTATACGACTCCCATTGAAAATGTCGATGAACTGAGAAATCGTATTATCGCAGCTTTTCAAGGAATTCGAAATACCCCTGGTATTCTAGAACGGACTCGCCAGTCAATACGACGGAGGATAGAAGCTTGTATTGCAATTGGGGGCGGTCATTTTCAACAGTTAGTATAAGTTAATTTTGTTTTACTAATTATTTGGTTAATTTATAATAAAAACATTAATTATGCTAACTTACTATTAAACATTGTACAACTTTAGAACTAAGCGATTTTGGACATATGTTTTTATGAACTTTTATGACCAATATAACCCCAGGAATTAGCGCTTAAAGTTTGTCATATATATTGAGAATCACCCTGTATACAGAAACAAGAAAAAATAAAATAGGAAAAAAATCTTGCACTCTTTTACAATTAAAAAAAAACTATTCAAAATAGAACTCACAAAGCACTGTTCTGACTTAGAAATTAAATTAACATGCAAAAGAAAAAATCAATTTAGTTCGAATTTTTTTTTGAAAACTGAAATGTCGATTAATTAACCGAGAGCTAGTTATTTTCCATATCTTGGCGACGCAAAAGTCCTGTACACTTACTGTAGAATCAGCACATTTTTACAACAGAATGAGACTAAATGCTGGCTGTGCTTCGAGGAAGAAAAGATTATATGATCTGGGGCTGTTTAGCCGTCACCAAAAGCAGCATATTTTGAAAGATTAACGCATTTCTGACAGATCTGAAGAGAGTTAAACAAAATTCTGAGCTAACTTAAAGGCTTGAAGCCGTTTAATGAACTTAACAACAGCATCTGCTCAGTTATACACAATGAAGTCTACGGGTCGTATGATTCACAACGTGAATGCTATTTAGTATCAAATCGATTCCCATATATTTGAGTTCTTATTTTTGAATTTAAGTATTAATAATAAAAAAAAAAAAACGTTGGAGTTTATCCACACTTTACCAATACTAAAAGCGTTAGAATCATATTTAACACCATTTAAACGACACAAACCGTAAGAGATAGAAATTTTTCCTGGATGCAAGATCTTAATTCACAGGAAACGCGGTTGTTAAAGATCTGGATGAAATTAAACATGAATTGCAACATTGCAAAACTATTCAAAGGTTATTGCAACAGTCATGATAATGGCATTTCCTATGATACAATGCTGATGTAATAGATGCATGAGAACCAATGACAAGTATTTTGATGTCAATGTCAAATCTCTTGATTTATTCCTAAAATAATAATGTTTTGATCAATTCTACTTTCATATGATTTTGGCAGTAGTTACAGTATTTCTTTTGTATACTTCGCCACAATTAAATAATTCAACTGGTAACATTTCTGACTAGTAGGGATCAAGAAATATTGATGCTATAAATAGTGTATGCATTTCTCTGATATGTGGGATAATCCACGCAAATATAAAAAAGGGGAATTACACTTGATGTTTGTCTAGTAATAACAGTACTGCATTTGTTGTTTTCAACTTATACCAAACATATTAACGTTTTGTTGAGAAACAAATATGGAACGTGCCCTTTAGAGTTAGATGTACTTGATATAATTCTGAAGAAATATTTTAATAAACCTCGCCTGCAAATGATTCATTTTATAGTTATAAGAAAAGATTTTAAATACATTATCAATATTTAACGCCGTTTATGAATCAACACGAAATAGTTATGCTTCTCGTTTAAAAAACATGGCAAATAAGAAAAGATCTTTGACAGTTCTAATTTTCTTTCTTGATATCCAATATTATGCAATAATAAAAATTATTTGTATTTATCTAAATTTATAAATAATTAATAATCCTAGGAAAGGAAATATTGGTCTATCTATGAAATAGATGAATGTCTTAACTTGACCAGACCAACTTTAGAATTACTTTTACTTTCACTACTGGCTCATCTCTTTCACTTCGTCTAATTTTGAAGACGTGGATTGAAACGGATGCGAAAAATATATTCTACTTAAGCCACTGATTCCCCGAAAGGACTTCAGGAAGCACATTTTCACAGTAAACTATTTCCAGCATTGTTTTCTCTCGTTGTTCCAGAAATTTTAGGGTAATTCATTGTCATCGCCTACTCCAAACTTATAGATTTCCAAGTAAACGTTTCAGATTGCTGAATTTCTCATTCAACGCGTATGAAAAAAAAGAAAATTCTGAAAATACAGATGGAAAATCTTGTCTAGACGAAACGTATAAACGTATCTCTATCCTTCCACGTTATATGCGTATACTGGCGAACTGAATCACGAGGTCATTCCGAGTTATTCGCCTCTGAAAAGGCGTCTCTAATGCCCAGAATAGAAATGGCACGTAGTTACGTCATCTGACGTCAACGAGTAACGATTAATTTATATATCTAAGTGTACTTAATGCTCTCGGTAGTTGCAAGTTTACAAGGCTCGGATTTGTTTCATATTTATTTATATTACGCGATATGTTCTCTGTATACACGCGGATGCGTTTCGATATGTAATTTTTGACATTGAGGCTCATCCTGTAAGAATGAACGTGGTGTGTGTTTAGACTGGGTATTTTATAGGGTGTATGAAATGAATGAGAGAGGTTTTCGACGAATAGAATATAGAAGACATGGTGATTGGAATAGTGGATTGTTTTATTTTTATTGTATGGTATTTTAACTACATTTAATGGGATCCTTTTCCAGCTTGGGGTAATAAACTCTTGATTTTGTCAACTATTCCCGATTACTTCCAAATTAAAATCAAGAAAACTTTAAAATAAGTGTGCTCATAACGATAACTCATAACGATGTCTGAACGATCACAAGTACAGGATGTTCCGTTGGTCAACTTAGGATATAAATGTTTCTTCCATCACTGATAACAAAACACCATAATCCATGACTTTTCAGTTTAAACTTTTTGGTTAACTTTTTATACTTAAGTGTTAATATATTCAAAAAACAAAATATGCAATTTTGAAAAAGTTCTATAACCATAAATAACTCTAACATATTTTCAAGATGATCCCGAAAGAAGAATATTGTAGCTTTTGCATTACTCTTTTGAAGATAACAAATTCACATCTATGATTAAAACTGTCTTTGAGGCTATAAAAAGCTAACGTGAATCTTGATAATTATTTGTATTGAGTATGTAAGATTGTCATAAAATTTAGACAATTAGAACATTGGAAAAGGGGTTAGGAAGTCACATCGGAAAAATGATTCCTTCAGATCAGCATGTCTCTCTAATAGGCTAATGCACAATGCATCTTGCACCAAACAATCTAGTCTGCAAGATTTCAAATTTTCTAGATTTCAAGGAAATAATAATGGCAGCACTTGTGGACATATAGAGCACCATTAACCATTCATAGTAGGCTGGATCGCTTCGCCAATGTGTTGTTTCAGGAAGATGTGGATTCCCATTATCAACGGAAGACGGAATAATTCCATAAAAATAAAAAAAACACCTTTTAACTAAACATGCACCGTTATCCCCCTCTAAAAAGGAAATATTTTTACAAGTGCCTTTTCTACGCCTACTTGACCCTTCGTAATACCAAGAATCTACGACAAATGTGAACCATTCAACCCCTTTCATAAATCTATCAAAATCGAGTAGTGAAAGGGTGCCACTTTTCGACTCAATAAATTATTTGAATATTTTTTCGTATACAACGTGTGTATAAATTGTCGCAAAAGCTACACGTAGCGACATACTTCGTTCGTTTCTGAATCGAAAATCTAAATGGTAAAATATTGTACAGTGTATGCTTCATAAGTCTTCACGAGGTTCTTGAAGTTCGGTTTTTTAGTTCCTTAATAAGCGTTTGTGTTCGTTATTTGTCGGTATAGATAGCTGCAATTTTGAATTTAGACGATTTCTTATTCCTGTTTTTCGTAAACAGTTTCTTTTTGATTTTAGAGCCTGGTTTCAACATTTCTTCATAAGCATCCTCTCAGAAAAACACATTTGGCAACATTGTAGGACAATGACTTTGTATTCTAATTTGATTTCAATCAAAACCATTACTGTCAAATTTTGACATTAATCTTAAGTGTTCAATTTTATGCAAGCTCTGCTCTTTTTCGTGATTACTCGTGTTCTCTTGATTAGTTTTTCTGTTTCAGTGTTTTTATCGTTCTCGTATTATTGTTTTGTTGTAATGGTTTTTACATTTAATGAATATGCCGATATGTATATGGTATACGGTTTTTGTGATGGAAATGCTAACATGGCACAACAGGAATATCGCGTACGTTTTCCAAATCGGAGACATCCTACTGGAAACGTATTTCGACGACTGGACCAACGTCTACGTGAAGCTGGTTCGTTTTAAGAAAAGAAATGTCAACGCTGGTCGACCTAGACAACGGCGTACATTACAACTGAAGAGGAATTCTTGACTCAGTACATGAAGATCCCTCCGTCAGTTACTCGACAGTTGGCGTCCACATTCAATATCCGCAGTAATAAGACCGTTCATTTGGTTCTACGTGAAAACCTTCTTTATCCATACCATATAACTAAGGTACAGCCCCTCTATGAAAACGATAACATACACCGTTTAAACTTTTGTCATAGTATCTTAAATAGGATTCAAGATGATGGCGACTTTTTAAGAGGTGTTCTTTGTACCGACGAGTCTATGTTTACCAGAGATGGTGTACTCAATACCCATAATTTTCACCATTGGGCAGATGAAAATCCTCATGCGTTTCGGAAATACGGTCACCAAAGAAAGTTTTCAGTTAATGTTTGGCTGGGTATAATAAATCACCGTGTCGGTGGGCCAATCTATCTGCCAAATCGACTTGATGCCAACGGGTATTTAAATGTATTAGAACAAGTTATTGATGAGATGCCATTGAATATACGCCGTAACACGTTTTACATACATGATGGAGCTCCGGCACATTTTTCTCGTAACGTGAGAGAGTGGTTGGATGAACACTTCCCTAACAGGTGGATTGGTCGCGGTGGTCCTATCTTATAGCCTTCAAGGTTTCCCGATCTAAATCCTTTAGACTTTTTTGTCTGGGGTTTCATAAAGGTGAAAGTTTACGCAACACCTCCACAAGACGCTGACGAAGTTATAGGACGAATTAACGCGGCAGCATTAGAAATTACACCGGAAAGACTTGAACAAGTAATACAGACAATACCTCGTAGATTGCAAATGTGTTTACAAACAAACGGATATCAATTTGAACATATGCGTAGTATAGTGTCGCTAATTTATTACAAGAGATGCGTTCGAAAAATCAAACTACTAAATCTGGTTTTAATAAAGCTTTCTTATTGCTTTTCCCTAATGTACATTTGTGTTATCCAATTTGTCATTTGTAATTCTGGTCTGTCAATTTTGACAAGTATTGTAAACTACCATTACGGTAGTATGCGACTACAGTGTTGCCAAATGTATGTTACTTTCAAGTGGCTCTGAGACGCATGAAGCATAGTACAATATTTTACCATTTAGATTTTCGATTCAGAAACGAACGAAGTATGTCGCTAGGTGTAGCTTTTGCGACAATTTATACACACGCAGCAACAAATTATCGATGATGAAAATGTTTTTCCAGATGTGCTGAGAACCCAAGTCTTTTCTATTTCTTCTGTAGCGATAATAGTATACTAACACGGAGTTACTTTCCCCAATGTTGTGCAGTATTGAAATGAAGACCCTTTCATGATCACACAAAAGAAACTGCTGTTTTTAATCACTACTGATGGCCCTCGTGTGCGGAACTGCATTATTAACGAGTTAGTAATTGGTTAGTAATTTTAGTCACAAACCAGTCCAGTTTCTTTTGAGTATCTTCGTGTGAGGAGGATCTAAAAGTGTAGTTTGATGAAATTTTTCATGGCCTACACAGAGATTTCCATTACGGATTTGATGCTACTTAGATATGCAAATTGTGGAATCTTTCTGGAAAAAGCTTTCAGAAATTGTTGGCGTAGTCAAATCATTTCTTCTTTTGGTTTGGAAAGTTAGAAACTAGTTCTTTAAGATCTGAATTTCTATGATTATCTGCAGTATTAGTAAAAGCTTACTTAGGATTCGGCATTACCACATCACATAACTGTATTCCACATTATATTGCACGCTTCCCATCCCGAATAAACATCGGCCAGGATTATCGCTCACAATATTGATTAGACACATTCGACTAATTCGGCCCTAATGCTCCGAGATATCCACCTCCTTCAGATGCCTATTTGCTTTAATAATATCTCCCGTGAGACACTTCCTGTTTCACTACGGTCACGTGATCCACATCATGAACCAGATAGCTATCTATCTCTGCTTGTGGTTCGTTACTTACATACATACGCGCACCTTAGTATGCGGCCGTAGAAAGCCGAGCCTGGGACGAAACAATTTCAAAATATTTACGATGGGATGTTGTGTAAATTGAACCGTATTGAATTATCGTCGTTAGATTTGTGTACTCGCACAACAACGCACGGTATGGTAAATGTGTAAACATGCGCGCGTTTGTTAACGGTATTTTCGTATCTCTGTCGTGGATTTATTAAATTAGAGGTTTTACGGGAGGAATTTACTGTATGTAAGTGCATGTATCGGATCTATGTATTTGTTGTATACTTGTAGCAATAGAAGTCGTATACCAGGTTCTAAGGCCTGGAGGGCTCTTTGAATGCAATATCTATGCATTTGTAATTGGCATAATTAAAGTGTATACATGATCGGTTGGTAGTTGACAAGTTTAGTAAAGTATGTACATGTATGTGAGTATGAATGTTATTGCTACGATATTGAAACAAGCATTAAGAACGTTTCCTGAGTAGATTTACTGCGACCAGTCTCGAAAATCTACACGTTTTCTATATCAGTATCAGTAGTATAATTTACTTAACTTTCACGTGAGTAATACCACGTGTTTCTGGAAGATGACTCCCTATTTTCGAAATGAAATGGGGCAGGTCCTTAACAACTGTTTTTCGCTCTATCTCGATGTTATCAATATTGTAGCTGGAGACTATTCCGTTGGTCTTACGAGTAAACAACACGTAGTAACATTTAGCTACGTTCAGGTGCTGCTTATTTCTCAAACACCAACGTGTAAGTACACCTAAGCTCGATTACAATGTCGTTCTCAATCACTTGCTCTTTCAACTGCCCGGTAAATCTTCAAATAAACGTGTAAGCCAATACAGCAACTTATTTACTTATACCAGTGACCGGCATAAATATTGCAACATATGGGACATTTTTTTATTCTTAAAATATACTAAAACTTTTTTTTGGGGATAGGTTGTGCATGTCTGGGAACCCCAAAATCTATTTTGACACACGTCACGTGACCACTAGTATGGCGGTAAATTTAAAAAATATGATGTTAATCTCCAAAAAGTGAGGTTAGATGATATAATATCCAAAAAAGTTATTTGAAAAAGTTGTTTAGAATTCAATTCTGAGGCTGTGTGCAAATTTTTGTAAAGATACTTTAAAAAATTAAAAATCACAATTTTTCCAAATATTGTTTAATTGAATTACATATTTCCATTTTTTTTTTCGTTTTTAGCAGCTCACCTACAGTAATATTTCTAAATCTGATTGATACTCAAACAATTTTGTCAATGTTTGCATAATTAACACAGTGAAAACTGAAAAGTACATTTTTGTAATGATAATTGTTGTTGCAAGGGACTGTATCTAGAAGTAATAAATAAAATTTTACAAACATTTTTATTTTAAACCACTTAATAAACATTACTTTATTGAAAATTATAACACTTTTTTGTTTTCTGCATTAAAGTGGAAACCGTTAGTCTAAAACTAATAACTCATAAGAATACATGCGCGCACCGAAGGTATCAAAGTAGGTTTTGAAATTAGAGAACAAGGAATAATAAATAGTAGGTAAAATAAAAATAGTTTAATGTCTATGAAACTCAATAGAAGTAAATGATTAATAATAAAGTACTTTTAGCTAATGATGTGAATTCTTATTAAGCAAAAACATTTAAACAATAACTAATAGTAATGAACAACTTGTTAGACACATATATCGTTCTGTTTCTTATAAGTAAGGTAGGCTTTGAAATTGAAACAACAAAATAATGTAGTAAACTATTTTAATTTTCTGGTAAATGAGTAATTACTACTATTTTTATTTTACCTACTGTTTATTATTCGTTGTTCTCTAATTTCAAAATCTACTTTAATACCTTCGGTGAGCGCATGTAGTGTTACCAGTTTTGGACTAAGGCTTTTCATTTTAATGCAAAAAAAAAAACAAAAAAAATATTATAATTTTCAATAAAGATAATGCTTGTTGAGTGGTTTAGAATGAAAATGTTTGTGAACTTTCATTTATTAGTACTATATACAGTCCCTTGCAACAACAATTGTCATACCGAAAACGTACTCTTCAATTTTCTCTGTGTTAATTATGCAAACATTGACAAAATTGTTTGAGTATCAGCCAAATTTAGAAATATTACTGCTGTTGAGCTGCTAAAAACGTAAAAAATGGAAATATGTAATTCAATGAAACACTATTTGTGAAAAATTGTGATTTTCATTTTTTTTTAAATATCTTTACAAAAATTTGCACTAGCCTCAGAATTGAATTCTAAGCAACTTTTTCAAATAACTTTTTTTGGATATCTTGTCATCTAACCTCA
Source organism: Protaetia brevitarsis (assembly GCA_004143645.1). NCBI lineage: Eukaryota > Metazoa > Arthropoda > Insecta > Coleoptera > Scarabaeidae > Protaetia > Protaetia brevitarsis. The sequence continues at coordinate 55,902 of RXPK01003293.1, forward strand.
CTTTTTGGAAATTCATGGCATATTTTTTAAATTTACCGCCATACTAGTGATCACGTGACGTATGTCAAAATAAATTTTGGGGTTCCTAGACATGCACAACCTGTCCCCCAAGAAAAATTTGGAATATTTTAATAATAAAAAAAAGTTTCATATGTTGCAATATTTATACCGGTCACTGTATATTAAATAGCAAAAGTCCTAGGTTGGATCCTTGGGGTTGAAAAATTGTCCGAAAGTTGAAATGCATCTTGTCGATTTGTATCCGTTATAATAAATCATATTTTCTCTATCACTTAAACAAGAATCCATTAACTGTAATAACGGCTTGCCAAATCCAAAGACACTCAATTTTTGCAATAAAATATCACGGTCCTTATGGTGTTAAACGCTCAGGAAAAAATCTGTATAAACCACATCAACTTGTCCATTATTGCACACTGGTTTATAGTATCCTAATTATCGGCCAAAACTCGAAAAATAAGCAAATGTTATTGTACACATATATTTTTGCGGACCCCTTTTATTTGAAACGATAGGCAAACTACATAAACCGAAAAATGATTTATTTTCAGTTATTTCGTAGATACACACGGTTGAATTTCATAAGTGTTGTATATATTGTAGTCATTCTACATTGTGATTAAAACAGCATAGAAGATTCATTCTTTACGTATCTTAGAAATATAAAATATGCATCAGTGTAGTTAGTGTAATACCAAAGAACAGACCTAGCAATAAATTTTTAAATAAAATTACATATATATATATTAGTTCTGCAGATATTTATTATACTTCAAAGTAGTAAAATCAAAGGCCTTAGATTGCATAACAGAAAAACAATATACATGAGATATTTGCACATTGCACAAATGGACATGCATAAAAAAACTTTAATTACGCTTCTAAAAAAAAGTCTGTAAGTGCGAAAAAAATGTTTCTTGTTATACACTATTATACGACATCAATTAGCCACAATTTTTTTCTGCATATTATAAGCATTTTCTGAATTAATTTACTTTCTTTCAGGATATGCATCCTTTCAAACGTGACGACCTATTCCAAGTGTGGTTTGAAACTCATAAAAAAGGCTTAAAAACTGAAGCGGTGTACTCTCATATAGTATCTACGATGGGCACAAATCTGCCTGGTATTTGTGAGCCCACAATACGTGAAAAAAAAAAAAAAACACATCGCGTCGGTTTTGTATTAGTGTCTCAGATCGTTGGAAAGTTGTTCACAGATAATTCGAGCCCTCTAAAAAGAAGGATATATCGTGGTTACAAGGAAACTTAATATTCGTAACTCCTATAAATTCAACAAAATAGTCAAATATTACGACCCCATCTACCTTTTCCCTTTAAAGTAAAGTTAGATGATCGATCTAAGAGAACGCAAGCATTGTAATTAGCTCAATCACAAGATAATGAAACAAGTAGCTGGTCATATCAAGAGGTACCACAATTCTTCATTCTTTTCAGACGCTTCAACACCTTATTCTCATTGTTCCTTGGTATAATTAGTGTTGGAAAGTTGGTATGAGTATCAGTAGTAACCGAGTTGTCACTCTTCAGAAAAAGGACACAATTATAAATAAATTCAAAGCGCTACAACTTCTGAAATTACAAAATGAAAATAATATCCCATTTAGTGACCTCACAAGGGCTGTTAATTGTGCCAATCATGGTAAATCTCTTGGGAAAACTGAGTTTATTCGGTAGTTAGGGAACTATGTTTGAACGGTTTCAATCCTAACTTAGCGATGGGAGACAGCAAAATTCTATTTGTTCTGTTAGAGCTGATTAAAAGCTATCAGCTATGTTAAACATATTAATATGTGCATATTCCGTATGTTATAAAAATTGTTTTATTTTTGTAATTTGATGAGGTTGACGCAGTGTTTTGAATTTATCTTTATTTATTTATGCCTCTATATTTATGTAAATTCAAAACACCTCATCAACTCCATCAAATTACAAAAAAAAAACAACGTCTCATTTTGTCACCTCACAAGAGCTGTGTGACTCAATCACGGTAAACTCCTCTAGAAAACTGAATTTATTTGGTCTTTAGAGCGCTACGCTTGAATGGTTTCAGTTGTTAGCAACAAAAGAAGGCAACATTTTGTAAATTTTGTCAGAAGTTGCTAAAAACTATCAGCTATATTGAAAAATATAAATTTGTGTGCCCACGTTATAAACACTAATTCCCAAATATCATTTCTACAATGGAAATATTTTAGAACTACTATAGACAGAATTTTAAGGCTAAAAATCTGGATTTTGATACAAGAGACTGGTCATTTTATTTATTTTGCTTCCATTTTTATAAACTCAATTAGAATCTTTCCTAAAATCATTGATATAAGTTAAAGAATTTTCTGAGCACAGAAATAACTTAAACAATTTGGCGAGTTGCCAGATTCGATGAGTGTGATATAAAAAACAATAAAAAAAACATTCCTTTACTAAATTCTTCTCTTATTTTCTCATAATCTTTTTTGTGGTCTTTTCCTTCCACAGTATCATGCGTTTTTGATCCAGATTACAAGCTCAGAGATATTAGTAGCTCGCATATATTTACAATATTTTCTTCATCAGCATCATAGATGGAAAAAAACTAATGAAGACAAATTTTTTGGAATGCTTACTTAATCTTAAAGATTTGAAGATAGTTTACAGAAAAAAAAGCGAATTTTTATCAAATGCAGGTTATTGAATGATCTTTTGGTAAAAAGAACGTAATACGAAACACAAAAGTTTTCTGTTTGTAGTAATAACTTGGGATTGATTTTTCACACTTGGTGATATATACTTAGCAGATATATACGAACACTTTTATGAAGCAAATCTGTGACTGGTTCATAATTTTTCGACCCAAAGATTTTAAATCATGCGTGTTGGCCAGGAAGAAACAGAAATTTTAAGGAAATTATTATATTGCCAATGTACCAGACAAGGTAACTTACAAATTAACAGTAACCAAATAAATTTACAAAACTTTCTAAATGGTTCTAATGGGTGAGGGCAACTCTCATGTTAGCTAGAAGAGCCCACGGAAGAACATGGGTGTTAAGACCTAGTATGATCTACTGGACCCATATCGCTGTGGCCAAACCCATGATCAGTTATGCATTTATGGTATGGTGTGCATAAATATGAAGCGATAACCAGCTATAGCTGAACTTATTAAGATACAGACGCTTGCGTGTTTAGGACGAACAGGAGCAATAAACACGACCTTGCTAGCAATGGAATGCCTCTCAAATCTCCCTCCTCTCCTTTTGGTAATAACTGGCGAGGAATCTCACATTGTAAGAACTGCCAAGCGCCAGATACGTAAGATTGGGGCACAATAATATTGTCCATTATCTGGCAGGTTACTTCACTGTGGGTGCCCGCACATTTAGCAATCGAAGGAAAGTAAAAGGCGATAAGTTAACGAGGAAGGGATCATTGGCTTCATATATAGGCCCATAACCAATTCAAGGGGAATGGCCAGTATAATTTAATCGGCAAAAAGAGATGGGAAACTAATACAAAAAGCCAAGCGACTGCAGCGTTTCTGAAAGCCCATTAAAAAAAAAAATTGATTCTTAAACTTCACTCCATGATCTTACCAGTTAGGTAATATTACATGCAATTTATAGCAATAATACCTAATAAAACCATAACGAAACCTTAAAGGGACTCGAACGTTACAAATTTGCATGGGCCTACTTCTAATCAGTAAGTCTACTAACTATGTTCAAGTGTTCTAATCCAATAATTCGCGTTGCGTATGCAAATTTTGTAGGCCAATTAGGGAGAAAACTGCGTATAAAGTATTTACTTCCAATTACTTGTCGCATGATGTTCATTTCTATATGGGTATGCGAGGTATTTTTTCTCCTCTGAATACTTTTACTAGTACACTAGTGGATATTTTAATAATAAAAATTTGTAGTTTATATTTTAGTTAAATGTTTATAATATACTTACTTGTATCTACACGTAGAAAGGTCAGTTGCTTGTAGGTTAATGGCCTCGAATATTCTGCAACAAAAAGGAATGAAAAAATTAAAATTATACCACGGCGAATTCTGCTAAATGGTGCGAGTAAAATTTCTTGTGTAAGTAAGTGCATAGTTGTGGTAAACTTGTCTGTGTGTATACGATATTAAGAACACTGTAGCGCCCATTTGTCTCGCATCGTTATGGAACTAACCTGTGACCCATTTAATGCTGTGAACGACGGCAAGAACATACACACACCACCAACCACTCCGGATGGTATACAGACAGCTGTTATGACGAATTGAAAATTATCTCCTGCTTCCTAAGCTATACGTCGGCCGTACATAATCTTATATGTCTCACAAGATATATATAATAATGCTCTTTTAGATTATATATACATACACACATCCGTAGATTATATATGTACAACATTACATACACTGTTTCGTAGCGCTGAGGCCGTAGTTCACGTGAAATGTTATTCGCGAATCTTTAGCTGGGTAGCGATAGGCAGGAATTCTGAGACGGTATCAACACGCGGATGCCCAGACGCGATTGCACGCCGGTTATATAAATTATATAATATGTGTGTGTATTTCAGATATAGCAGGCGCCTTGTCGGTTTATCGAACAATACGGGCTCTATTCGATGCGAGATAAAAATTGGCTATCTTATCTATGAACATTTCTTGCTCTTTTTTTTGAGCATGGACGCCAAACTTTTTGTGAAAAATTCGGGTTTTCTACGCGCAATACAACGTTTAGTGAATATAGCGCTGTTGCAAAAACATTTTTGATACAAGAAGTCGCATAAAGCTAACAAAGGAAGTACCTACTGGGGAAATTTTATTATGTATTTATTAACGAGACTTTCAAAATTTCATAAACAAAGGAAATTTAAAGGTGCTTTCCACTACACCGGCCCATTTTTCGATTTTTTAAGCAAAAGTTTGATTTTAAAACTTGCAGCATAATCATTGTAATTTATACTACATACTATATACTTATTGCGCGATATTGATGACAACCAAATTACAGTTTTGGTAATCTTAGCCTATTCTAAAGCTTTCGATACAATTAACCATACTCTATTGCTCACGATCTTAAATTACATAGGCTTTTCTCAAAATTCTGTAAATTTTGTATCTTCTTATTTATCAAGTAGATCTCAACAAGTTTCGTATGATGGTCATTTGTCCTATTCACTTCCAATTATATCTGGTGTTCCTCAAGGCAGTAATCTGGACCCTTACCTTTATGTAATTTACACCTCAAATATTGTCAAATGTTTGCAATATTGTACTTACCACCTTTACGCGGAGACAAGCAAATATATTACACCTTCAATCGGAAGATACATGTGAAGCTGTCTTTCATATTAACAGTGACCTTCAGTCACTTGCTGATATATCAAAAAAACATTGTCTTAATATA
>RXPK01003294.1:0-24679 GCA_004143645.1 Protaetia brevitarsis
TAGTCTTTTAGTCGCAGTGTACATCAACTTTGCAATATATTATTGTGATCCCGGCTATATGCTTTTTTACGAGCATAAGAAAATAAATAAATAACTTTTCTTTATAAAACAGTCAATCATTAATAACATGTATAATTCATTTAATAGTTTTATATCAGAACAAATAACTAGCATTGAGAACTCTTACTCTCAGGTGAGTATAGTTATTTGGGATATTCACATACAAGTATTATCAATTATCCAGTATCAATTTAGATTCTTTAATTCAAAAAGGGAACTTTTAAAATATCCCGCGTTATCATAAGAGAATAAAAACCACCAACCACGTTGCAATTATAAAAGCTTAGAATTTTATCTCATACGAAATTAATACCTTCAAAATATTATAGTAAGTTATATACATTCATTTATGTAATAAGTTTAAACAATGTTTTGCACAAGATACTCGTTTATCGGTTCAGACAGACGCCAGAGTATCTCCGAATGTGATTTCCTGTAGTGACAATCCAGATTCGCTCGTATATTCACCTCCTTCCTTACTTCAGGATGTTGATTAGTACTCGGAAGCAGCAAACAATGCACACTCCCATGGTTGAACAAGTACCCACGATATAGTAAGACACCAAATTTGTTGATTTATCCCTTCGATAGTAGCACATATAGTCCCCGCAATATGGTTTAATTCATTTATATCTGATGAGAAATGACACAGGCTTTTTAAAGACTTTCTTATCAACTATAAACACATAACCAAGGATTTCCATACCATTTCTTTAACGAATCACATTGAGTTACTCCCCATTCAATTAAAATAGATACCTAAGATACCAGGCTATCGTACAGTTGCCAGCGTACTATATATATTCAACTTCCATGACTACTAGTGAAATTAATTCCAAATTATACTGGAGTTACAAACAGGTGTGTACATAACATAGTAATTGCATTTCAATATGGTTGGGTAGCTTTTCTCTTATGAAACACAGCAATATTAAATTATTATACGTTACGATTTCGGCGACCCTGCGAATTTGCCCCTTTCTTCAGACCAAATGATGGAAAATTACATTTTACAAAACTTATTAACTAGAAAATAAATGAAGGGAACTTAGCGTCGCCCAAAAATACGGTACTAGAAACAAAATGGTGGCCTTATATCCGAACTGACGAAGTTAAATTTTTGTCTTGAATACTAACATTGGTCTTCTAATTAAAAACTCGGACACAACACATTAACACAGCATTCAAATTGACGTAGATGCTTAAAATTTGATGTAAAGGGAGCAAAACTACCAGATTTAAAAGCTGAAGAGGCCAAAACTAGCCCGAGATGATGGAGGAGAGACTGCGGAAAAACGGACGAACTCAAACACGATATTGCTTAACTTATCAATCTTGCTGTCCACGCGTTATAAGATTGGCTTAGTCCTGGCAAATGAAAAACAGGAATCATGAGAATCAGTCATGATTTTTTGAATGATTTTTTCGAATGAATTTTTATTTTGCGAGAATAACTACAATAAAAAGGGTATTTTTGAGAAAGTTTAGCAATATATAAAATAAAAAACAATCTCTATTCTAAAGACACAAACACAAAATACAGTTATAATTACAAAAATTATTAATACACAATTTAAAAATTAAAATTATAACTTAAATTTTATTTCTGGTACTGCGACTTTATGGTCCGCCGTATATACTTCTACATTTAAACATTTTCTGTCAAATTTTTAAACTATGTAAACAAAAAAGATTTTCCCCGCAGTCTCTCTCCATCCTCGGGGCTGTTTTGGCCTCTTCAGCTTTTAATCTGTAGTTTGTCCCTTTTACATCAAATTTTATCCTCTACTTCAATTTTAATGTGTGTTAATTGGTGTTGTCCGAGTTTTTAAATTAGAAGACGCCAAATGTTCGCTCATTTCAAGACAAAAATTTTTAACTTCGTCAGTCGGATATAGCCACCATTTTGTTTCTAGTACCGTTAATTTTTGGGCGACTGTAAGTTCCCTTTCATTATTTTTAGTTAATAAGTTTTGTAAAATTGTAATTTCCATCATTTAGGTCTAAAGAAGGGGCAAATTTGCGAGGGTCCCGAAACGTAACAAAGCTTAATTAAATATACATTATTGAAACTAATTCTTGTTTCATTTCGGAACAAGTAATTTGATTATTTCACCAACATATTGGAACATCAGAATCACGTAGCTTGAATTTTTCCGGTTTTAACCTCTATATATATATACATATATATAAAATACCATACAGCGATTAGTTTTCCCTAAGTCCACATTTATAATTTCATTCCAATGTGCTATTGGGCGGCTTGGGGTGGGCTGGACTGCCAAATGCGACGGGATGAGCCGAATTTGGTCAAGCTAATAAAGAATAAATTGCCAAAATGAGCATCCTAGTAGTAGCCCATATGTGCTATTCTTTGTGTCTCTCCAGCACGTTTGTCAAGAGCATTTAACATAAGTTACATTAGACTTAGGGTTTAGAAACTTTCCTTCATTCTTTCTTGTAAATCGCAGCTTTGTTTATCATTTTTTGATATAACTTGTGTGCGAGAATGAATCTGAATTGGATAGTTTCATTTTTTTTTTGTCTTCAAACTTCTTGAACATTATTATTATTGCAATGACAAGTATTTAGACAATATTTTTGAGATGAAATCCTTTATTAAATGTGACTCGACTTTCTACTATTGTGATTTACATTTTCCAAACGAGGCGCCGGCCTTAAACTTTGTAAAACAATCCCCCCGTCAGTCGTGCGCTAAATACCCCATTTCGCACCTCTTCTCCTTTAATACGTGTCCCCGCTTCGCCGGTAACTTCCGTTCGCGGCGCGCTGCTCCTTTTCTCTACGCTTCTTTCAATAATGCGCAATTTGTCACATAATATCCACAAAGCCGGTCTCTGTCTGGCCGCAGTTTACCGCCGTCGCCGTGTCCCGCTCGAACATTATAATTCCCGCTCAAAACTATTCCGGTCTCCTTTCGTCGCGTCAACGGCGCACGCAAGGATTCCTCTGTTTTCCTTTGCAGTTTAATCCTTCTTGAAATTCCCTATACTAATCCCGCTTAAAAGCTCCTTTGTTTTGTTTTAACCCTTTTGTCGCGAACGGAGGATAACCTTTAGGAACGGAGGAGGCAACACGGAACGTACCTACTACATAAGCTGTTTCGATTTCGGCTGTCGGCACGTCCGCGTACGGCTCTTCGTCGATTCTTGACGCGTTTCGTGTCCGATGGCCGATAATTTATAAGAACGTGTTGGAAAAAACGGCCGAACAGCGTCCGGGGAAATCAGCGAAGTGTCGTCGTCAATGCTTTGAACTATATACGGAAGCAATGCTCGAGGATCTAAATGTCAGGCAGTCATTGTCTATTGAAATCTTCGAAATACTTTAGCATTTCGAGATTTTATGTAAATTGCTAGACCGTTTTCCTTCGGTACCTGCTATGACTTCAGAAACCTTATGGATTTTCCAATAATAGAATTAGTTCGCGCAAATATACGTACTGTCATGATTTAAACATTTTTTTTTTTTTTTTATAAAAAGATATAAAATGACACAGTAAACAACCAGACGATTTCTAGGTGGTGCAGAAGCATTGGTCCTTCAAAGGTGTATTCCTATCATAATTTTCCTTCAGGAAGTAAAGACGATTAGTAGGAAGACACTTACATATCGACATCAAATATTTGAATTTGAATATTAAGTATTTATAACAGATTTTGGCAGATCAAAAATTTATCGATTTCAGCTCGAAAGAACATTTTATTTTTTTACTGTGTATTTATTTTACTTAAATGTAGGTTAATAGTAGTAGTATTTTATAGTTGGAAGCTGCATAGCATCAACATAGTCAAAATATGTACATGCATATAACATGTGAAACAATACTACATAAAAAAAATTCTCCAATTGGGTAACAGTTCCTCTCCACAAGAAACGCTTTAAGTTTTTGTTGGTTGGGAGAGTTCCTAATTTCTGCAGACAAATTATTGCATCTATATTTGCAGGCATGAAAAATATAACTTTTTTGATAATTACTAGTGCGATGGCTCGCTGGCTGCAATAATACTATATAGCCATGATTGATTTGTGTAGATAAAAAAATTGTTTAAATTCTTATGTACATAGCAGCAGGTAGCAAATATATATAAACCCGACACAGTCAGCAACTCAAATTCTGAAATGCTGATCTACATGACTGTATTCAATTTAATTTTTCAATTATTCTTACTGCATATTTTTGCAATAAAAATACTCTAGAAGCGTGCGTGCTGTTTCCCCAATTTATGATGCCATATTTAATGAGACTTTCTATTGTAGAGTGATAAACTATCATTAGCACTTCCTTGCTACATTGCTGAGAAATAGATTTTAACGCATAACAGTGTTGTCTAAGTTTTGGTTGCATAAATCGTCAATGAGAACATCCCATAGATTCAGTTTTCATTATAAATTAAAATGTTGGTATCATTCACATAGCAAATTACATCAATATTCGAACTCTATGTGAACAAATAATCAATCAAGTCATTCACAAAGGTAATGTATAATAAAGGACCTAAGATTGAGCCTTGGAGCATCCCGCATGTCACTTGCAATCTACTTAATAAGACTTTTATAAGTATTTGTAATCCAAGTTCATTGATATATCAACAAGAAGATCGGAAAAATTATTGGGATTCGGTTTGGTCCAAAATTAACGTGCACGCAGGGTTGCATAACTACTATACAGTAGTTTTTTTAACATTGTTAACTAAATGTAGTAATATGTACTGTAATTTTTTAAAAGTATTTTTGTTTTTGCCAATTCATTCATTTTCATAGTTGTATCTACATAACTATTAGGCAATTTTCTCCTACTAGGATTTCTGCGAGAAATGTACCTGCCCTGAGCCAATGTCCGGCATTTGAAGTAAGAGGGTTCCTTCATCGCTGGTGCTGGCCAAACCTGACCACTCTGATGCGTGCGGCATTCTTCCTCAAAAGGTATCCTGCGCCTATATCAAAAATAAACATATTATTTTAATTCTTATCTAAATCTTAATATACTTATAAAAAAATTTATTTCAATATCTTCGACAAATTTTTGGCTTAGAAAATTTTGTATACAATCGCCAACCTTAGGAATACGTTTTACAAATATCTATGTTATGTAGCTTTAATTATATTTTAATGCAAATGATTTCTCAATATATTTTTCTTACTCTGCGATATTTTTTGCTTTGTATTTTCTGTAAATATTTATTTCATATAAAAAAATAAAGGTTTAATTTTTGCTTTTGTGCATTTGGTGCGTAGGGCTAATAATAATAATAATAATAATAATAATAAAATGGGTAAAATATGCATACATATTAAGTACCTATTTAAAATGATAGTTTAAACATTAAATTAGATAATATATATCTAGAATTATGAATTAGTTAGTATCTAAGTTGAGCCCTGTAACTTCCACTACTATATCTGCGTTTACATAAAAGGTAATTATATTCTGTAGGAGCTAAAATAATTGCAGCGAGGTAACTGCTATATGCATCCATTCACACCAAATCAAAAGCAATAATATAATTCATAATCCGGAATAGACAAAGTAGAAGTATATATCGTTTTGGATTATGAATTATATTATTGCTTTTGATTTGGTGTGAATGGATGCATATAGCAGTTACCTCGCTGCAATTATTTTAGCTCCTAAACAAGGTCTACAAACAATTTTAGTTCATTCTGGCAAATTAAATAGCTTTGTATGATTGCATAAAAAAATCTCAATTTTCATATAAATAATATTTACCTGAACTAGTTAAAAATTGTAACGTATAACTAAATCCGTATTTGTAGCAAATAGACTTTAATTTTAATTTATTTGTAACTTTATGCATTTTCGACGACAAGTTTTCATCTAAAGTTAAACCCAAAAAAAATATTTCATTAACACGCTCTATTTCATTATTTTATGCAATAACATGCGAACTACGACCTGTTTTATTACGAATACTGTGAAATATGAAATATTTTGTTTTACTGTTGTTAATTAATAATTTGTTATTTGCAAACCAGGAGGCCATTTTTTGTAACAACATGTTTGTATGCTGTTTAATATCAAACTAGTTAATTATATCAAAATCTCGAAGAAAGTTACTGATATCATTTACGAAAATTAAAAAGATTACGGGACCTAACCCGCTACCTTGCGGTACACCTATTTCTGCTGGCAAACCAAGATTCACGCAACGATGAATCTCGTTATTGTTTGTACAACTTCGATTTTACTACCTGTACTCTTTCTCGCAAAAAAACCGTAAGCCGGTAAGCAACCGCTCCACGAATTCCGTTACATTACAGTTTTGAGCGACATAATCGAGCGCACGACTTCGCAAAATCTCAATTTACTACTATTTATGAAACATAGAGTGAATTGTAGTTCTTCTTTAAGCTACCCTTCCTTTTTTTCTTGTCACAGCCGCAAACACTGCAGTCCTTTGGCTTTTTGTGTTTAGTCTTCCATTTCTTTTAGCCACTAAATTATATCAGCTATTCCTGAATCCTAGTGCCCTGCAATAATCTGTACAGGTGTCTGACTAGTTCATCGAAGCAATCCTCTGGGTTCATTTTTGGCTTGCCAAAAGTTGTATATTTTTTTAAGTCCAGAGCCAGGCATTTACGAAGAAAGTGGTAAGCGTTCTCTGTTCTCTCATTACACAGTTTGTATTGGTATCTGCAGTGTTGATCCGATTTTTCTGTAGGTGTGTTTCAGTCTACAGTGTCCTGGTAGGAGGCCTGTTACGATGCGAAGATGATTCCTACTGAGTTGCAGTAGTTTCTCAGCCTTCTTTTTTGATGGTCCTCAGTATTGCCTGGCTATCTGTCGCAATACAGATCCAGTTATTTTCATAAGCCTTCTGATTGATTTCAGTTGCACAATGTAATATTGCGTATGCTTCTGCTTGAAAGACCGTGGCATATTTTACTAGTGAAAAGATGATCATTGTATTACTCACCTTGCTGTAGATTCCAGCTACAGTGCCGTTTTCGTTTTTTGATCCATTTGTAAACCAGACCAATTCTCCGAACCTGTCTCTGTAGTCGGGTTGATTCCAGCTTCTGATCTGATCCGTGATTTCCATTTAGAAATTTTTGTTAAAAAGATGTGGTCCGATTTCATTACCAAAAGGATTGCCTTCCACACGATGAATAATTTTATTGTGTGTCAATCGCTCATATCTGCCAGTTGGTAGTTCTTGCAATCTAAGATGCCCTATTTTTGCTTCGCCCATTATCACCAAATGGAGAGGAGAGAGATTTAGGAGGCATTCCATTGCTCTCTAGGAGTAGTGTTCGTTGCTCTTGTTATTTTTAAACACGCAGGCCTCTGTGTCTTGCTAAGTTCAATTACAGCAGTTTGCTGGTGCACCTTTGTCCACTATACTAGAAATATACAAGTGATCACAAATCTGACTACCGTGATGCATGTCTAGTACATCATATTAGGTCTTAACTGAAGCTGTCAATCTCAAGGAAGGTTGGAGTCTAGGATGATATCAAGATATTTCATTTCCTCTGAGAGTTTTATTTGTTTTTCTTCATCTAGGAGATGTACGAAACATCATTAATTGATGTAACATATTTAATTCATAAATAAACATAAAGTGCATGCATATGTAAGCACTCAAGTTATGTTGCTCTAAGGATAAAATGGCTTAAAAAAAAAAAATGCAAAGCACGTCGGCTTTGATTTTTTATCCAAATGTCAAATAAATGAGTAACCGTAGCGGATACCCTTTTCTACATTTTCTAGCATCATCTGAATAAAAAATGAGGGTAATTCCTTCAGTGCTCGCGCGATATATGTTCGAAATACAAAACAGAGCGGCAACGGAGCAAAGCGAAAGACAGAAGCGACAAATTACCTTCACGCCTTAAAAATTCATAAACAAAAACCCTGAGACAAGTATAAATTTTTTAAACAAAAACGACTTTCCTACAAAGAGAAGACGACCGTTGAAAAGAAGAACACAAAAAAAAATCAGGGTATCTCGCAGCAGAGACGAGAACTCCGTTTGATAGAGAAATGTCTGCGTCTTACCTTTATATACGGCATAAAACGATAGAGAAGCACGTTTGTGCGATATGCGGGAGCAAGAAGGACGGCGAGCGCTATCTATTGACGTGTCAACGAAAGTACGACGCTCCCGAGCCTCGCGCAGAGATGAGATACTGTGTAAGAAGTTGGCGAGAAAGAGATACGAGCAAAAAATCTTGAAGACGTCTAGAGGAGAAAGCGCGAAGCGAGAGGCCGACAGCGGTCGACCCGTTGCCAAGAAAGAGAAGGTTGCGGTAAAAAAGGCGAAAGACGTCGGGGCGCTTGCGTCGTAGGTTTTGGTAAACCTCGAAGAAACGACGCTGGTTTGAGGGTAAAAATCCGGCGTCTTTCCTGGTTGGTGGCGAAGACGGTGGTGTCGGTCTACCTCAGCATGCCACGCCCATTTCCTCACACCATTGCGGCACCCCCAGACCCCAGACGTCCCGCGAATACCCCACGACGCACTTTTATACTATTTCTTAATGTCAGGTCGCCTCGCGTCGCGAAAAGAACTTTGCGGGAAAAAGCGCGCTCTGTCGTACGTTCGGTCGTGCCTCGTTGCTCGCAGTTGGTCGCCGGACGCTTGTTTTTTTTTTTCTTTTATCGCGCACGACTTTTGCCAGTTTGTCGGTCGCTCTTCGAGTTGATCCTTACGAGTTACGAGTCGCGGATGTGGTTTTGCTCGAGTAATTTGATTATACTCTCAAATAATAGGTAATTATTTGCATTACCATTTCTTCGCTTCACTTAAGGATAACCAGAACGTAATAATTTTAGCTAGAAATTTAGTAAAACTAGTTATAACTTTGGCGAATTTACTTTGCTTAACTTAGTTTTGTAGTTATTGCGCTTAGACATAAGAGTGACAAATTTCAATTTTATTTATTTTAATCTTCACACTAGCAGAGATTCCTTTCTATCACGTAATACCACTGGGGTCCACCGTGACCCCAAAACTTTTCTCTAATATTTTACTACATATTTAAAAGTTTTAAATACAATAGGATCGGACCCTTTAACAAGTTATACAAAAAAGGATTTCATGGCTTGGTTTCATATTTGTGTTGTACGATGACGAATGCCTAAAACAATTCAACATTTGGCTTTCATATTTGTGAGTAAAAAATTCAAAAAATAATAAACTTCAAATTATGTCTTAAGACGTCACAACTATTTTGGCCAATAAAAAGCTGGCAGTTTTTGCTTTCATCTAGTGTCATATACGTTAGGTATCATTTAATGGCTTTTGGTTAGTGTTTAAGTGACATTTAGTGTGATTATTTAATAATGGCGTGATATTAGAATATGTTGGGCAATTATTAAGTATTAAGCAGTTTTTAAAAATGCTAAAGCAAGTTTTCTAAGACTATTATTGTTATAGGATTTATACAAATCAAACAGATCATTTTACACAGGCAACTAAATTTGAAATAGTTACTGACCAAATTTATCAGCTATTTGTCGGTCGTACTTCGAGTTGATCTTCACGAGTTTCGAGCCGCAGGTTGTGGTTTTGCTCGAGTAATTTGATTATACTCTCAAATAATAGGTAATTATTTGCTTCACCATCTCTTCGCTTCTCTTAAGGACAACCAGAACGTAATAATTTTGGCTTGAAATTTAGTGAAATTAGTCATAACTTTGGCGAATTTACTTTGCTTCACTTAGTTTTGTAGTTATTGCGCTTAGACGTAACAGAAACAAATTTCAATGTTTTTTTAGTCTTCATACTAGCAGAGTTTTTTTTTCTGTCACGTAATACCAGTGGAATCTATCGTGACCCCAAAACTTTCTTTTAATATTTTAATGTATGTTTAAAAAAGTTTTAAATATAATAGGGTCCCGTCCTTCAACAAGTTATACAAAAAAGGACTTAATGTCTTGATTTCATGCTTGTGTTATTCGATGATGAATACATAAAACAATTCAACATTTGGCTTTCATATTTGTGAGTAAAAAAACTTCAAATTATGTCTCAAGACGTCACAACTATTTTGGCCAACAAAACGCTGACGGTTTTTGTTTTCACCTAGCGTCACATACGTCAGGTATAATTTAATAGCTTTGGGTTAGTGTTTAAGTGACATTTAGCATGACTATTTAATAGCTGCGTGATATTACAATACATTGCCGCAATTACTAAGTATTAAGTAGTTTTTAAAAATGCTAAAGCAAGTTTTGTAAGGGTATTGTTATTATAGGATTTATACAAATGAAATAGGTCATTTAACACAGACAACTTACATTAGTTTGTGAATTTGAAATAGTTACTGACTAAAATTTATCATCTATTGATGACATTATGATTATGAAATATTTTTCCAACAAATGTAGATTTTACCAATGATATCCTTCTAAAAACAACACCGACTATAAACGTAATTCCAATCAAACCAACCCAATGTCACAATTGAAAATTTGACACATTAACTGACAGCGGAGACAGAGACACAGATTGTGCAATCGGCGAATGCCAAGCCGCTAATTATTTTTTTATTGGCCCAAAATAGAATCTCAAATTTTTTATTGAGCGGAGCAGTTGTGAGGTTGGGCTATTTTTTTTTTAATATACATTTTTAAAACTTTTATTTTAAGAGTACGAATCTCAAACAAAAAACCTGTAAACTCGTATTAATTTGATTTTTCCTAGAATAAAATAAAACTAAAAAAAAAACCATGGTTCCCAACCCTATTGCATTGCAAAAAAAACTCAGTTATTTACATTAGAAGCAAGTTATATATCTATGATTACTGTAAATTAATCTATTGTAACTCTAATATTTTCTGTTCAAATTTCTGGGATATTTGCAGCTTGTGCCATCTTTAATTCCTTGATTTTTGTAAGGACAGTTGCGATATTTAAGCATGCTCCGCGTTTGTTCCATTAGTGACTAATTCCTTTCCTCGCTGCTCCAAAAATTACCGTTTTTTTGTAATTAGCTTTTTGCCGATTAATCGTTGAAATGAACCCACATAATGTAAGCGTTCAATGCACTTCTATCCAACATGTTATAAAAAATTATCACCGACAATATTCTTGTTTGTTTTTTCACGGTGTTTATATCTGAATTGGTTTTATTGTAATCAACAATTATTTGCAGCGTTTTCTGTTTATTGTCAAGAACTTCACCACTATCATCCATGGTAGACAGCAAAGTAAAAATATTTTTCTCTTCTTGGATAGTAAAAGGTCTTAGTCTTGATAAAGAATTTTTTTTTCCAAAAATTCACTAATTTTAGACGAAGTTCTGGTTTATTCTTTCGAAATGTACCTAGGGAAATTGTCTTTTCCATTTCCGTTGCAAGATGTGGGCTTCTTGTTTGTTTTTCCACGGTGTATATTCAAAGAAGCTTATGTAAGGTGTCTACTTTTGTTCCATTGTAATCAGGCATTATTTGTGTTTCTTCTGTTTATCTTCAAGAACCACTATCACGTATGGTGGAGTAATACTAACAAGGCTTCGTTTTGATATGATAATATACTTTTGTTATTTATGCGTAATCACTAATTGCTGGGAAAGTTCCGGTTCATTATTTGTTTTTTTGAATTGTACCTAGCAAAGATATTTTTTTCTTTTTCATTGTTGCTGCAAGATTTAGGTTCGTGAAAAAATTGACATTGGTTACATTTTCACCTGATTCTTCCAAATACTTAGTTAGCTCCAAGGCAATTCGCTTGCCTTGGTTTTGTTCACACTAATCTCCTGTTTTGCCAGTATATATTTGGGACTTCTTATCAGATCCTCCCAGAGTAAGGCTTTTGCCATGGTTTGCTCCTACTTCTTCGCCATTGATAGTGTCTGCTTATAGTTTTTTTTTTTGAATAGGACCCCTAACTTCTATGTTCTGCAAATTTATAATTCCTTCGTTATAATGTTTGTACATTCCTGTCAATACCAACAATCTAATAAAAAGAAGAAACTCTTCGAATTCCAGAATTTTCCTTAAATTTTCATGTAGTGAACGACGTGAGTTACAATAACATCTTTAAAAATAGTCACAAAGTGTTACAAATGGTGTCCACGTTTCCTTTTGTGTAAGCTCTCCTTCCTGAGGCATTACATTTCGTAGTGGATTTCGTCCCGTACTATATAATTTTTAATCTAACATTAAGTCCCATTTTTTCAAGCTTATTTTTCGACCTGCTGCTAACAATAAAATTATTACTTTTGAGAAGTGGAAACTAGAAATGTAAAAATGTTGTTGTTAGTTATCAATATTATTAATCAATATTAATATATCTTCTGCGTGAGACCAATTTTCAGATTCGTATTCTGATTGTACTTTAGTAAAATCTTCTCCATCGCTATCATCTGAGCTAGCAGCAACACTTAATTGCTTTCACTATCATCTTTGATTCTCCAAATCACTGAAGCAAAATATTTACCGCACCTTTCTTACCTAGATAAACTGATCTTTTTCTAGACATCATTACTGAAGGAGTAAATCACCACAATACCAATTGTATCAACACAAAGGAAAGTAGAAACGATATGTATTTTTCTTTTAAAAGAATAATTTTTTTCTCAAGAAATGACTAAAAAGAGATAATAGCATATTTGATAAGTGGGGTCTTTTGTAACCCCAATGGTATTACCTGTGATTTATTTATTTGTCGTTTGTAAAACCATGCAAGTTACAAAAGTTGGATTCTAGCCAGAGTCAAAATAGAGAAAGTTAGGAAAAGTCAAATGTCTGTGAAATTTTAACGGTTTCATAAAAATTATATCCATCCTCACTGAAGAGATCTTCAGCAGAAACACTGAACTGAATAACTACACTAAAACTACTTTAATTTATACCTAAACAAGCTCATGGTACAATGATCACGTTCATGGCTGACTGCCGTCATGCATAACTAGTTCAGTGTTTCTGCTGATAATGATAGCTTTGTTATTGGGGTCTAGGAGAAGTTTTAATAAATTTTAATAATAATTTAAATAGTTTGCACAAATAATAATTGGACCCATATTTTAATCAATATAAAAAACAACAAAAAGTTATTAAAGTTTATCACTTAAAGAAACTTACTTGCACAGGCATTCGTCTGAAATTGTCCCATTATTTTTCAACAAATGGATACGTGTATAATTACATGAAAAGAACGAGTAGAATGGAATTTAAAAAAATTCTAATGTTATATCAGTAAAATATATTCATACTTGTAGCTTTTTCACACTTTTTTCGTGTATTATACATGTAATGTCTTGTACAATATCCTGTTGTTTTTTTTTCTAAGCTCTTCCCTTTTTTTCCTTTATTTGGTGGAGCTACAGCTCATTGTTTTCCTTCTTCCTAGTGCGATTATCAACATTTGGGCTTTACCAAAGTTGATACTTTTTACTTCATCCTTTTGCTTGCAGTTTCAAACTATAAGGGCTTCAAAGTTAATTGAATACCATTCATCACGCTTAGATATACATGGGGTGGTGTATTTCGTTTTGATTCGTCATCACTTTCGTGAATTCTAATGCTATCAACTTCCACATTTATTTTTTAATTTTTTGCGTCTACATCTGGAAGAATTTTAAAACTGAGTCTATTTCCGAAATTTACTTGTAGGAAAGTAACATGCATTACGATTACTGCTTACTAAATTAGCAAAAGGGTAGAGTAAAGAAAAAGTAGAGAAGCGAATGGTAGTTTAACATTTTGGAATATAAAATTACCAGTCATAAAAACTAAACAAATGGCCCTCATGGCGATAATAGACAGTAGAACGATGTTTTGTATATTTTATAGTTCATAGAGCATTCATCACCGTATTAACTGAACTACGCTTACATTACCATTTGATGCAATATAATGTAATGTAAAGGGTGTTACGTACTTCAGTTATCATATCCCCTACATGTGTATATGAAACACTGTGCTAACTTATCACAATGAAATATTTTTTTTACTAACTCATGTGGCTACATCCACATGAAAAAATAACCATATCTAAAAAACAAATAGTTGTAAATGATCTATCTTAAGGCACGTCTATACCTAAGTAAACATGGGGTGAGAACGTCAAGTTCTCAAGACATTGGAAATTTTTTGAGATTTAAAATTATTTGCATATTGTTTGTGTCGGTCAACTCTTCTAATATTATCTCTTCGGTCATTCAAAAACACAGAAATTTTCCGTTCTTGAAGGATCATAGAAACTATAAATTTTATGTACCGGCGCTGCCACCAAAATTCCGTGTTCGCATAAAACTCTTGTAGTATACAAGAAAATCAAAAATATATGAAATATTTATAACTGTATATCAGAAGTACGTCCAATATGCCAATGAGTTAGCAGAAGAAAAAGATTAAATTAATTCTAGTTTCATTGTGAGATTTTTATTTAGTTACCGAAGTTTGATTTTGCTAGTGAATCTAAAAGGTTCTATTTCAAAGCCTTTCTTGTAGCTATATTTGCTAAACATTCTAAATATTGTTTTTATATTTTCAATATTTCGGGTATTTATATAAATATTTGTTTTGATATAAACAAAATTTTGAATACATTTACACTCTTATATTAAAACTTCATGAATCATTTGCTTAGTAATAATATTTCTTTGATGTCTCAAAATTATTAATTAAAGTCGCACCAACATGCATCTGCAAATTCTCCACTCATTTAGTAAAAGACTTTGTCACGCTTCAACAACGTATTTTTTTGGTTTTAGTATTATACTTAATATTAATGTATTTCTCTTAATTTTAACATGTCTTTTGTGTGAAACGTGATTTTTTTTAATAGATCCCTTTTAATATTCTACATTTCTTAGTTGTTATCGTTGTCTAGCAGAAGACGTTTATATTTCTTTAATTTAATAGTTTTATTGCAACATTAAATTAGAAACAAATAAACATATATTACCTGTCAGTCAATGTAACAGTAGAAGTGGTTTACCGGCCAAGTGTCCTAAACAGCATAACATTTTTTTCCTCATCTCACGATTACTTTCGATGTAAAATCTCCATAATATGATTTAATTTTATTAAAAAAAAAAAACACGTACCAATATTTCTACTGTTGTTTCAATTGTTATTGACGAAAAAGTCACAAGACTGAGTTGAGTTGCCAAAACGCAATGGTACCAATCCACATTTAAGGGTTGTTACACTGCCGCAGTTTTTTTAAATAGGTTTCTAAATATTTTTCTGGCTAAAAGTCCAATACAAAAGTCGTGCGTTAGATTATTTACGGCGCTCAAACTCATCATGAAATTGAGTTTTCGCGCTGTAAATGGCACTCACCGCATCCTAATGTAACTATTTCTATATGCTAAATGAATGTGTTTGCGTAAATTATACAATACGGATATGTCATTTTTAGGACAATTATTGTTCACTCCTACGCAGTTTTTGGCAAAGGGTACACTTTGCAGATAAATTAATATAATTTTCTTAAAACAAATAAACTATTCTGTACCAATACTTAAAAGAACCATTTCTTCTTTGACACATATTTCTCGTATTCGAATAATACTACTTCAGTTGAGGAAAGGTGTGTTAACTAAAGAAAAATGGTTGATAAAATATCTTTTTGATTTAATAAATCCTTTTTTTCCGTTCTGAGCGAATGTGGGTGTGTTTGCTTAACAAGACAGCGTCGATTTAAGCGATCAGATTGCGTTTTCAATTTGTAATTATCATTAAAATAATATTTGATTAGCCTGCGCAAGTAAAAGTCACCCAATAGATATAACGATTTGACTTATTAACTAGCATTTAAACTTCAGAAAAGAAATGTTTGCCTAACCCTTCGAGTATGGGTGGTTCGCAGGGGCGTATTCACAAAGATTATTATGCTAAACGTCTACTATACACTTACTTTAAAAATTAAAATTAACTAAACATAAATCAAATAAAGGAAATGAGAATTGCATAAGCAAAGAAAACTAGCTAAATTTTCTTCGATTTTCCCTTGTCATTGCTTGTTTTTCTTATAAATGTATCATTCTGAACGATTTTTTCCACTGTTCCGTATGGAACATTGCTCCCATTAATTTGCGTGTTTTAACAATTGTCTCTGTTTTGCCCCTATAATTCTAACCCTTCAAATTATTGTATACATTCAGGATTACCTGTTGTATTTCAGTGCTCCAAATCAACATCGTCTTCTATCGCATCAATACCTTCGCGTACCAAAATGTTACTACCCACGAATACATCGTTTCTTGAATGTTCATCGGTAATCCACAGCCTCCACATGTTTTGTTTGATAAATTTAAACGTACACACTTTGTGACAACTGTATTTCAGCTGTATTTTTCTTATTTACTAGCTTTTTTTTTGCGTTTAAGGGATCATAGCCCATCAGCCACATTAACTAACAAAATATAACATTAACACCAATATTTAAAATTAAATTTGAATTCCACATTTCTTAATGAAATTAATTAGTACTTTATAAACTTCAATATCATTGCATTGCAGAATAAGCTATTACAGATGTTGGAAAGATTACTTTATGTTTTAGTAAGCCGGCAATCAGCTCACAGTCGTTCTAACTCATATTTTGGGCATCTGAGGAACAAATGATTTAAGTCCGCTAATTCGTAACCACAGGCATACGAATCAATTGTCTTTAATCTATAGAGGTGCGCTGGAAAACTACCGTGCCCAAATTTCATTCTAGCGATCATGGAAGAAAACTAGCGGGAAGCTAGCGGTTAGTGTTTTATGTATAGCTTCGTCGCTATCTATTGACTCCCGAGCTAAACCATCTACCTCCCCATTAGGAATTATACGAGCGTGAGCTTTCACCCAAAAAACTTAACTGTCCTGTGTTGATCCTCCAATTTATTCGTTTACAGATTCTTTTAAGATTTGCAATAATATTGCTTTGTATGTAAATTTGTAAGGTTGAAATTTAAATCGATTAAAAGTTAATTGATGTATCAATGGATAATTATCATTACGGTGTCTTTTGATGATGTTTAAAAATAATTCACCAATCAAACATTTTTGTAAAAATTATATAAAATTATTGAGCGGTGTGTTATTTTTGTGCATGAGTTTGTTAGCTTTGCACATGCTTTTAGTCTGCCCGAGTAAAGTTCGGTAAGATATCGTTTTTAATGATGTATCCATCCTTCATTATAAGATAATAAAAGATATCTATAACTATCTTTTGGAATTGATCCGATTCACAGAAAAGAATAATATGCGCTACCATACGCAGGCATCGCAAGATATATGCCGCATAAAAGCTATATAGGTATATCGGGAAATTACTAACGCTTTAAAACTTAACCACGGTGGATGCAAATAGAATTCATGGATAGTTCATATTGTAAAATAAAGCAATTGGCGATATTGTCACCAAGAGGTGCCTCACATAATATCGGATAAATAGCAATGGCTCGTAAAATCGTAGAAGTATATCAAACGTATATTATATATACAAATTTAGCAAGCGACCTCTACAGTGAAATACTATGAACTATATCGCGTATATTTTGAGAGAATCTGGGGTTAAGCGGTGGATTATATTAAATGAAACATAATTATTCTCTACCTAAAAAAAGTACAATTTCTCCTATTACAAACCATTACCTCATTTGCATAACTTCTTGGTACCTGCCAAAGCAGGTAGTGGGTAATCCTCGGTAAACATCATTAGACAGATCATTGTATATATGGACAGACTACGGGGAGTGTTTTATCTTAGACACGAATATTCTAAACACTGCATAAATCAAAAAAGATCTTAAAATTTGCAATGTAACTAGGAACCCCATTTTGTGCAGATTCGGATCTAACATCAAGTATGTAGTTTTGTTTGAAAATTTTCGAATGTAAAGATTGCGTTGTAATCGCAAAAAACAAGATTGTGAACGTCTAGAGAAAATACACAAAAAAGAGAAGCAAGCAAACATGATGAACATACTGAAATTGCGGTATTAGCTGTATGTTAAAATAAAAAAAAAACAAAAAATCATTTGATTGCTTCTGTTTTTTGTGTATTTTTTCTAGCTCACAATAGGTTTTTTATTTTGCGATTACAGCCAATCTGTTACAATCGAAAAAAAGTTTCAAACAAACTACATACTTGATGGGTAGAATCCGAATCTGCATACAAATGGGGGTTTCATTTAGATTAAGTGTTCCCCCCACTCGGGGGAGGGGTGAGTGGGAACGAGTTCGGCACCATCAGTGAGCTCCTACATTATAACAATCTATTAGATTTTTTTGATTTGAGGCGTGTTTAGAGTATTGCGTTGTCTCAAGATAAAACTCACCCGTACATACCCCTCTATACAATAAACAAGTTAACTTAATTTAAGAAAGAAACCTGATTTTATTTATTCCTTATTATCCCATGGGGAAACCAACAAATTAACACATTTAAGATAACTAGCATACAAGGACGAAGAACAAACAACTGACTCTCTAAATTATAAAAGAAGTTTGCATATCTTTTATTTTTCCTTTATTATCTAGAATTTTTGCAAAGTATCTAGGCTATTCTTACTAAAATTTAGCATGTGACGATCATTAGAATCGCGCAACAGCCATTCATTCCTTTTCTATTTCATTTTTTTTCTGTTCACAGGGAATGAAAAATTAAACCTCCCAAGAAGTCGCTGTCTACTATCTAACACAATAGCGACAGCGTCTGCGGAACCTACGTTAATAAATAAGGGAGCGTTGAGAAGAGGGTGAGGCTGTAAGATGAATCAGAAATCAGCTGATTTCGGTAGTTCCCCACTCGTTACATTCGCAGTTAACTGGACCAAACGTGCGCCGACTGCCAAATATTCGTAATTCACCCCTCGCCGTATTTATATCATGCCCTCCCGGCAGACACGCAGGAGTTATTGAAAAGGGAAAGGACGAAAAAAAAGACGATTGTCGAATTGCGCCTGCAGTGAGTAGCGATTGTGTTTCTACGCTCAAATAAGGAGAGAGAGGTGGTGATTTATTGGAAATATAGCGGACAAATATGCTTTGATAGGGAGGAAGTGTATTGCTATACTGATATATGTGTGAATTTTTAAAATTGCTACAGATAAGATTTGATAAGGTAGATAGAATCGCACAAATTCTTAATTTGCAAGAGTATTGGTATTTTGCGTCATAGAATATCGTTTTCGTTCAAAGTTTATATTAAATAGGAAGAGTGAACGTCCAGCTAACGCAACAAAAGCACGGGTATTGCGTCTCGCGCACTTTTCTGCGGTCCACCACCACCATATTACCCTGTAAAATCACGACCCCGCTGATTTTTCATCATTTGTGCGCGTGTGTGCAAAAGCACATGTAAATTAAAAACTTCCTGTCGACTCCGGCGCGTCCACGGCGTCACTGCACACTTGGAATAAAAACGCTTTTAATTTCAACTGTTGGCTTTCCCTATCCGATTGTCGCCTGTCGTCCGATGTCTACTTGATTATTTGTGCGAACCTCGGAAAAATATAACGACCGTCTCCGTCGGGCTCGCGGTGCGGAAATAGAAAGGAAAAAACAACAAGCGACAGCGGCGTCTTTTTCAAGCGTCCGTACGTAACATCAAAAGACAGCAGTTTTTTGTGGTTCATCGGTCTTTCGCCTTTTCTTTATCGTGCGAGGGTGCCGCGAAAACGTCATGCCGCTAATATTTGTCGCAGCAACGTTAAGAATCCGAGTGAATCCCATCTGACGTTTTCGGAGCGAACGGAAGACGGTGGAAAGACTGCGTGATGAAAATGCATCTGGCGAGTGAAGTTAGTTCCACCACGGGCCAATATGAACGGAACTACAGCAACTTAACGGCAGAAATGTTGGCGGAGAGGACTTTGGATGGACTGCTGGCCGAACATCCAGGTGAACTTGTGCGAACTGGTAGTCCGCATGTGGTTTGTACCGTTTTGCCGCCGCATTGGCGATCTAACAAGACTCTACCGGTCGCTTTAAAGTCGTGGCGCTCGGTGAGGTGGGAGATGGAACTCTGGTCACCGTCAAAGCCGGGAATGACGAGAATTACTGTGCCGAGCTGAGAAATTGTACGGCAGTTATGAAAAACCAAGTGGCCAAGTTCAACGACTTGAGGTTCGTTGGCAGAAGTGGAAGAGGTGAGTGATTTTTATTTTGGTTAAGAAGTCAATTGACGGAAGAGATTTTAGATAAATCTTACCCATGATTTAAATCTTAGGTATTGAACACAGTGTTGCTATGTTTTAAATTCTGATTATTGACGGAATATTCTTGGTCTTGTTTATTTTATTTACATATTCACACAGAGAAAAAGCTATAATAAAATTTACCAAAATTGTGATATGCCTTACTTATGAATTCTAATTTCCCTAGTGACGGCTATCGAGGTGTAGTATTGTCGCGTTCCTACTTAAAAAGGTACTGAGATCTGTACTTACCCGGTAAATTCTTCAGGCGACACTTTTTACTGGGGGAAGGGAGGAGATAGGTATAAAAAACACACTTTTTACAACCACAAACAACTATGTATATTCCTCACAAAATGGTTTCATTCATCCTCGTAATTCGGTCCTATAAATTTACATTTTAAAGCTTTAAAGTTCCCACCCATGTAGCGTCTGGATTTCGTTTGGCAAAATTCCGGAACCAAACTGCTGCACTATTTTCTAATGAATTTACGAAATAACATAGTTTTAATGCGTTGTTCCACGCATTAGCTTGCGCCGCAACAGCATATTCTCTCAAAAATCCTACTGGGTTCTTCCGAGTTGGGTCAAAATATGATGGTTTTAGGTGTTATAGGTTGCCGCAGCTCGTTAATTTGAGAGATCGTTTCTCCTAATAAATTACAATTATTTATCGAAAATGTATAATTTTGGGGTTGTCGCGGTGGTAAATCTATCAAAACTCTCTTTGAATTCCTTGGTGGAGCCGGTTGTGGTTTTTTTTTTTTAGGTAAGTGTGGGGTTAGAGGATTAAGAATTCTTTTAGGAATTGCACCTTGTGGCACATTTATCATTTGATTAAGGTGGTCATCGGCCACAAACGCCGTGGAATCATCCGCATCATCGAATGGGATTTCCACTGGTAGAATACCTACTTGAGATATTTTTGAAGGAGCTAATGCTTGTATTGGGGGAGGAGGGGGTGGTTGTGTTTTGGGGTGCATTGTTTTATTTATTGCTTCATCCAAAGGGTTAACAGGATTTGTGGCTACTGTTGTAGGAAAAAGTGTGCGTTTTACGGGAGGTGAACGAGGTGTATGGGAGCTCCTTCCAAGTGCACCCTCGTCTAATTGTATATTTAAATCAAATTGTTTGTCTCCCAAAATAGCGTCTTTTTTATGTTGCAATCTGGTCTTTACTTTATTCCATATTATTGATCTTATCGTTCATCGCCATTATTTAATTGAAAGAATTCAACTATTGAGTAGATTAAAATTCAAACTATAAGTATAAAAATATAATTTTAAGTGATTAAAAAAAAATAAACAAATCACTGATTGCAAATAACAGAAAACGTAGTTTAAAAACATTCAAAAAATAAATGAAATTTGAACACGCTCCACCACTTGCCGCGTCCCCTACTTAAAAAAGTACGAGATCTGTGCTTTACCCGTTAAATCCTTTAAGCGCACTTTTTACTAGGGAGCATGAAAAAACACATTTTTTACCAACTCCAATCAAAACTATGTAATATCTTCACAAAATCTAACAATCGATTCTCCCGATCCTTTCTCGCGGCTAACCCGAGCCCTCGCTTCCTATGTATGTATTTGCTGACTTAGTTATTATTGCTTTTAACAATCATACCACAGGAAACGAGGCTTCGATTTTCGCCTATTATACTTATTTATGCAATACATAATGGAACTTTCCGTGGCAGTATAAAGTACCATATTCATATTTACTATTAAACTAATGCTATGTGAGAGACTGATAACGGCAGAGGCACAGTTTTAATCTTGCTAGATTTATAGAGCCTTTGACACTGTACATTTTGCCATATTACTTGACTTTTTAAATGGAAAAGGCTTATCAAAATCAACTTCAGAATTACTCCAACCTTACCTCAGGAAAGAACCAACAAGTTAGGCTTCATGATTGCACTTCTAACAGCGCCACTATTAGAAATGGTGTTCCAAGGGTGCTATATTATTTAGTATTTACACATCGTCCTTACCTGATGTGATCCACAAGCAAATAAATTTTAACACATAATAAAACTGTATCTCTCTTCGATCTTCCGAACACACTGCACAGAACATATCATGCTGACTTAAATGGCATCTCCAGCTATTGCGAGGAGCAACAGCTATTTATAAACCCACAAAAATGCAGGCGATTATGTTTGGTTCCAGACGTGCGTGTTTAGACTCTCAGTGTGTCTTGGAAGTTTCGGTAAATCCACTAAAACTGTAGTCACTGAATGTGTAGAAAACGTAAGAGTCAATGTAGATTCTGTTGAGGTTTCAACCAGATACAAGGTAATGAAAAGAGATAATACTTTTCCCAAAGAAACTTATTTTCAAAACACCTTTAGACAGAACAATAGGAAACACGTGTGTGGAGTCTTGTGCTATTTATTTAAACGAAGCAGAGGTATATCCATGATGTTGCAACTGCGAATGCATGATGACAATGCAAAGGATACAGAATAGTTGTGTGCATGTGTGAGATTAATCTATGGTATGTATGGTGGATGAGAGGTGATAAAAAGCTTCAAGATACTAGTGCCCTAAACCTGTTCAGCATTCGGACGCTCCATAGCGCTCTGTTCTTTGTTAACATTTAAAACTAAGGCCTCTTTCAGACGAGGCGGTTTGGTTGATACGACTAAGTTGCCTGGTTTAGGCCTGTTTCAGACGAAGGCAGTAGTTGATTATTAATTGCTTGGTTACTGTCAAGTAGTTTGATTGGTCATTGAAAATCTTTAGCCGCTGAAGCGACAAGTTGATCCGTGTGAGAGTTATATCAGTATACTCTTGACAACAGTCCGGTCAAACTAGTAATCAACAATCGCTTCGTCTGAAATAGCCTTAACCTCAACTATTGATTGTCTTGAAGACCTACTGAAGCAGCCGAAAGGGACAAGTTGACTCCGTCTGAAAGGCTTCAGCCGGTTGCCAATCATTTGCTATATCAACATGCTCCTTGCGCCCAACCGCCCATTCAACTAGTGGAATCAACTAATCGCCTCGCCTGAAATAGGCCTAAAGCAACCAACTTACCTATACAACAAAATAGCTTAACACGAAGTCTAACCAATCAGCGTTAGGGCTGTTGCAGAAGCGATCGGTTTTAGTTTGAATTCAATTAATTGCCTGGTTTACTGTCAACTAGTGATTTGCATTGAAGATATCTAATTAAAGCCGCTGAACGGACAAAGTTGACTCGCGTGTAAAAGGGTTATATAGCATGTCCTTGACAACGTCCATTCAACTAGTGGGAATCAAACTAATCGCTCGTCTGAAAGACCTTAGAAATAGGACATGACATTCAAATATAAATCCAAGAACCTAATTACGATTCAAAAACATAGGAATAATTTTTTTAAACGTAGTTTTACCTATAGTGCGGCTAAGCAATTTAGTTCTACCATACATAAACATAAACGTACTAATAAATATTGAAAACAATTTTACTGAATCACTCCTACCGTCTCCTCGACTTCTGAGTCAATTAAAACCCGTAAACCAAGATATCTCATGCGCGTTTTCACCTATTAGGTTTAAATTCGATTTTGAGTTAGTTCAAATTTTCGTCAACCGTATTACTTACTGGTCACAGCATTAGTTGAACTTGAATGAACAAAATTGTTTCATTTTGAAGCCGAGTTATGTACCCAGCTTAAAACTTTAATATCTCCTCAATTGAATATAGCCATATATAATTAAAATAATTGTTTCTGAATTGATGTCAATGATTAAGAATTTAATGGAATTTTTGAGATGGCGAAAACGTTATTATTGAACATTTGGGCGTATTAGAAGACCAAGACATTAATCGTAGGCGTCCTATTAGCTTGGAAATTTGGGGATGAACACGATTTCTCTTTGTAGATACGCGTTATAGAAAAGATCCGTATGCGAATGCTAACCGTATTACTAATAGGTATAGCAAATCCTTATAATTTGTAAAAGTATGTTACCATACATAATGCTTCGAGATCATTAATTTATTTTATGAAACCACACGCTTAAACCGGAGAGATAATTACCTGTATCAACCGCTAACAATAATGATTTAAAGATCTCCCGTTATTGCATATTTAAGAGATAATCAATTTGCTTCCCTTGGACCTAATGACGAAATCCAAGTCAGTAAATTATAGCTAATTGAGATTGCTATCTTCTCTTAGAGTGATTGGTATCAACGATACACTGTTAACATTCAATACCCAGGTATTTAGTACTAAATATTTTTAGTACTTTTTAAGCAGTTAAACGATATATTTTTTTATATTTTGCAAGGAGTGATATATACTGAGTATACAGAAAAGTTCCAAACAGTATGTGATTATAAGTTCAGAATTCGCAATATTGTTTTCGTCGGTGACATGGGTCCAGCATCGGCATATATTTTTTAACATTGGCATATCTCTGTCAATAATTTCACGAAACACTTTTAAAAACAATCTTATCAATTTATGCATGTGGAAAATTGATAATAACAA